>JAULJZ010064803.1:0-13352 GCA_032270985.1 Heliamphora pulchella | reverse complement strand
AACTAAGAAATTAAAGCAACTAAATTAAATGAAGCAATGTAAATGATGAACAAGATTAACTATGTAATAAAAAGGAATACATGAATTGAGATTAAATATAACCCGATCACCCCAAAAGAGAGAGAATACGGTTAGAAAGACCGAGGATCTAAGCGAGATACCTGGATTACTTAAGAATCCTCAAATTATGAGAATATGCTTTGATGTGCCAATCCTCGGGTGGTGATCCGAGCAAGGTAGGCTTCAATGTAGGTATTGGAGGTTCGGGACGCGGTATTTCAGCAGGACTTCGGCGTTGGGGCTTGGGATCGCTTGATGTATCGGCCAAGTCTCTCATGCTCAAAATTCGTACTGAAAATGTACGCTGGGGTACGGTATTTGTAAAATTCCTCAACCAATGAGGTATTTATAAAATCCCATGTTTTTTGGAAATTTTCACAAAGTTCTATTGCGGTCGCCACCATAGAAGTTGGCGGTCGCCATAATGGAAGGTGGTGGTCGCCATTTTTAGCTAGAATTTCTACAAAGTTCTATGGCGAGCGCCATGATGAGAGTTAGCGGTCGCCTTACTTGGGCAGCATGTTTCGATGGTTCGTCAAAATTTCATTAGTTTGAAAGTTTCGGGTTCAAATACCGAGCTTGGATCACTTCTCAAAAATCGAACTGAAGCACTATTCCAACTATTTTCATTATCGGATTCACCTAAGATTAGGCGGGGTCAAATTGGGGTGTCTTCACCAGCCCAAGGCATGGCCGAACTAATGCTAAGAATTGAGCAGTACGCGAAGGTGGAGGAGGATATGGGAGAAGCAGCCAATGAGGTGCTTGCGTAGGCAGCCCAAAACGAGACCCGAGCTGAGAGGAAGGAAGGCAAGATCAGGAAGAACCTCGGGAGGGAAAAAGAGCGGGAAGAACCAGAGACCAGCTTTGAAGTGGCCAACACGGTATTCAAGGAACCCATTTACAAACTCCTTACCCAGATCAAAGACAAGCCATGGTTTGTCTGGCCCCCGAAGATGCTCGAGGACCCAAGCAAAATGAATGATAAAATGCGCTGCTCCCATCACAAGGATCATGGACACATGACGAAGAATTTCAAATAATTCAGGAAGTTCCTTGAAGATCAGGTAAAGGCTGGACACCTCGAGCGGTTTATTGACAAAGAAAAGACCAGGGGGGAGCAGTATGTTGCAGCCCAAGCAAAGCATGTAGCCGAGCTCTGGAGGATGACAGCTATAAGGTTTCTCATGGTCGGCCTGAGTAGGACATGCTAGGCCTGAGCAGTACATGCTAAACCTGAATAGATCGAGCTATAGAAGATGTAGCCAAGCTCTATAAGACGACAGCTATAAGGTTGGGACAGCGAACGAGTTGAGGACTAGCAGTCGGGAAGCAGCCACAAAAGGGAGGTGATGCAAACCTAGCTTGGACAGAAGGATCCGAGCAAGAGGAAGGGGTCGAGCAACGAGTATTCAGCCAAAAATGTGACCTTCACCAATGCTGATATGGAAGGGAAGTGTATTCCAAGACCTTGGAATGCCCAAAATCTAAGGAAATTTTATCATTAAAGCGGGAATTGTTAAAACTTTTTTTTGCGATATTAATGAAGGATCTTTTTTGGGAATCTTAGAGCACAATCCAGACTATACCATAACAAGACCTAACTCGGTTAGGCACCAAAGATCCAGTAGATCCTAAAGGTCACTACTGGGCACAAAAGTCCTAGCTCGGCTGAGGCAACAAAAGTCCTAGTCGATTTGAAAAAATCGCCATTAGGCACCAAAGTCATAGCTCGGCTGAGGCACAAAAAGTCCTAGTTGTCTTGATGAAAATCACCACTAGGCTCTCTACTAGGTAGAGAACTAAAGTCCTAGTCGATTTGAAAAAATCGCTATTAGGCATGAAAAATCCTAGCTTGGCTGAGGCAACAAAAGTCTTAGTCGGTTTGAAAAAATTGCTAGTAAGCACGAAAGTCCTAGTCGATTTGAAAAAATCGCTACTAAGCACCACAGGCCCTAGCTCGAGTTAGGCACTAGAAGCCCTAGCTTGGCTCGGCACTAATCAAAAGTCCTAACTCGAGCTAGGCACGAGAATCACTGGCTAGGCTAAACACTTAAAGTCCTTACCCTGCTAGATATCAAAGTGGCATAACAAGACGACGATTCACATTTAACGACTCATCACCTTCCAGCTGCTCGGGAGCCTGAACAACAACAAGGTGATGGGGGCAATTGAGGGAGGTAGGATATTGATCATGCACAGATGGATCCTACGTAAAGCATAGTACGGCATCACCAGAGCTCCTAGTCATCATTCTTTACCTCGTATAAGGTTGCTCATAGTCTGCCTGAGCAGGATATGATAGGCTGAGCAGGACGTGCTAGGCTTGAGCAGGTCGTGCTTGGCCTTAGCAGGACGTGCTTGTCATGAGCAGGACGTCCTAGGTTGAGCAAGACACAGGACGTGCTTAGCCTGAGCAGGACATGCTAGGCTGAGCAGGACACAAGACGTGCTTGGCTTGAATAGGACATAGGACGTGCTAGGCCTGAGCAGGATGTGCTCGGCCTGAGCAGGGCATGCTCGGCCTGAGCAGGCTGAGCTCTAGAAGAGGTGGCCGATCAACGGGTGTTGAAAGACCTCGAAAGCCAAGCTTGGGGTTAGATATATGATGATCAGTGACCGTGATACGCGGATCAGAAGAAGAAGCTGATGATAAGAGATCAGAAGCAGTTGAACCCACTCTAAGGCTAGGGTGTCAGAGAGAGTTGCCTTAGCCTAGACTAGGTCTGGGTACTGATGGGTTGCTTGATATGACAAAAAAAACTTGTAAAAAGATCTAATGATGGTATTGATAAGTCACCATCAGACTATTGACTGCCATGCATTGATCAGAGAGAATGAATACAACCTGACCTGCTCGGGTCGAGTCGGACTCCAAAAGCGGGTCAAGTATATTTCTTTTTATAAATTGCCAACGTTAAAAAAGGCAAAGGTATATTCTCTTTTTACTAGAAGAAACTCTGCTAAATTACTCTCTCAAGCTCTTCTCTCTCTTTAATTCTTTGCCTGACTTGATCATCGGAGGGTCCACCGGTAAAAAGTCACCGACAGACATCTCACTTCTTTCTTGTGCAGGCTTACGTGGACGCGCCCTGGACTGTTCAGCCAACTTGGACGGGTACTGTAGATCTCTAACTTAATCCTCTATATATATTATGCCTCAACTTATTTTTTTTTTTGTAAATTTTATATATCAATTTATGCATATTCTCCCCTTCTTCACTATTATCAAATCAAACAAAAGAAAAAATACTTTATCTCCCTTTCTTTCTTCTTTTTACTCTTTTCTTTCACAACTACCATTTTCCTTTACTCTCACTTTTTTCAATCAAAATAAAGGCTAAAAACTCACTTTTTTTTTGAAATAAAAGTTTTGTTTTAAGTTATATATTATATTACTTAACATTTAAAAAATTTCACTTTTTAAAATTTTATTTTTAAAGGAAAAATATTTAAATTTCAAATAATTTAATTTTTTAAAAATAAAATTACGATAATATCTTTCGCAAAAAATCAAGTCTATTTTCAAAAATAAAAAGTTGTACTGTTATTCTAAATAATTTATATTTTTTCTTTAAAAAATTAAACTTAAAATAAGTCGAGTTTCTTCAACATTTCCCTTAAAATCCAACACTCCTTTCCCATGACCCGGCCAACCCGACAAGCCTACCCACTCACCCACCCCTGCAACCCTCTCTCTTGTCCGTCCACGCCGATTTCATCATTGCCCGTACTAACCGGTTCGGATTATTACGTAATATATTATTTATATAATATTTTTATTTAATTTTATAATAAAAATATTTTAAATAAAATAATATTAATTAATTTTTATTGAGTAAATAAAAGACAAAAAATAATAAGTATAAAATATTTTGAATATTTTTATTTACAAGAAGTACAACATAAGCAATGTTATATGATTTTTTTAGAAAACCTAATAATTTTCATTTCTAATTCTCTCTCCACGTAATTTTATTTAGGAAAATTTAAATATTAGTAAATTTTTTTTGAATATCATAAGTGGATTAATCTCAACACTTTTTTAAGAAAAAATTTGGATTTAGTCATCTTTTTGATATTACTGCTAAATTTAGTCCCAATACTTTTTTTAATAGAATAAGTTTCATCATATTTAAAAAAAAATTTATTATGTCTAATATACCCCTATTAAAGATATTATTTTTCATGATTTAAAATTTTTCTAAATTTTTTTTCGAAGATGACGTATCTCTTAAATTAAGCAACCTCTCTCTCTCTCTCTCTCTCTCTCCTAATTTGAAACCTTTCTAAAGATTTTCTAAATATGGCGTTTCTCTTAAATCAAACAACCTGCCGTAACACATACAAACGATACATTTTCAAAATAATTTCACTATATACATAAATCTGATATATTTCTAAATCTACAAAATTATTAGTTTTGATATATATTTCAACTCATCGCAACCAAATGTGACAACTGATACATTTATCAATAGTTAGTGGAATTATTTTCATAAAGAACATAAATTACCGATATATTTCAACTCCAGTTTACTATGCATATGCCACTGATATATTTATTAGTATTAAGTATTTGTTGTAATATCTTCTTATAATATAGTTTTAAATTGATAAAATGTATCAGTAGTTTAGGGGAGTTGTGTGCATTTAGCAATAACGTGCAATTGATAATTGTATCAGTATTCAACAGATAAGTGCTTTCAAAATTGTTCAACACAAAATTTGCAACTAATAATTGTATCAGTTGCACACTGATAGTATAGAGAATATGTATCAAAAAAATCATTGTTATTGGTGGAGGAGAAAGAGGAAGAGAGGCGATGATGAACTAAAAACACCATGTCAGAGAGATAGTGGCGGATCAAATCTCATGCAAATCAGAGAGAGAGAGAGGAGGAAACAGAGTTAACAAGCGACGGCGACGACGAGATTTGGAGTCGGTGATCTAGATTTGGTGGTCGGCGAAAATAAAGAGCGGCAACAACGACGAGATATGAGTTGATGGTACATGACTCACTTCCCTAAAGTAAGTGATAATATTTCTCTATAGTGCAAAATATTCTGATTCCTGTGGATTCACTTGGTAAAAAGAATGTCAAAATGTCTTCTGATATTAGCTCTAGCACCTCCAGGCCTTGCTGTTGTTAGTTCTATATCTTATGGGTCAATTACCACCACAACTTCTTTAGCTTAAAATGGAATGTCATAAAGGCGAGGAATGAAATACAAGGAATGATGCCATAACATAGGAGTGTATAAATAAAAGAATGATGAGAAGAGAAGAAGTATTTGCAAATACTTGGTCAAGTTTATGAACAAACATTATACTCATTAACATCGGAAAACAAATGAGCTTCACACACTTTTATTTTGGAGGCTTGTTGTGGACAATGTATCTGATATTGTATACTACTATGATAACATTTAATGAGCTTCATGTCTTTTGTATGCTTACATATTGTGTTGGTGCTTGGCCTGGTGGTACATGTTTTTATAATTATTGAAATGATGGAGAATAATTGCTGTAGAATTATTTGCTGCAACATAATTGATCTAAACATTTAACTATTCTATTGATAAGTGGTCATCATATTTGTTATGGAGTACGGTTTTCCTGACACGACGAGTCAACATGTGAGATCTTCAATAGATGTATTTTCGTTCAATAGATGTATTTTCCTCAAACTACTAAGCGGCGCCTCCCGTTCTTGATGTATTTTTGTTCAATAGATGTTGGCTTTGTTGGTTTTTATGGTTTTTGCTGTCGAATGAGTGTTGGCTTTGATTTGAATGGGTTTGTTGCTTGCTTGGTTGTGCTGCTATGTTGAATAGAAGGTTTTACTTTCGTTCAAAAATGGTTTTGCTTTCGTTCAATAGGTGTTGGCTTTGCTAGTTTTAATATCCATATCCTTTAGAAGTGAAAAATTCGGTTTAGGTGCCCTTTCCTATTTTGAGTTGCAATCAAATAGGTTTCTTTGATTTTTGTTTTCTTTTTTTGTTTAGGCTGGGGATTAGTCCCTTTGAAGTTTCTTCTAGAACAATATTTTCTTTCTTTCCCCCCTTTTCTTTAGTCTATATTAATTTTGACTTTAGTCATTCCCTTGGAAAATGTTATTCGTGGTAATAATTTTTATTGCAACAACTACAATGGAAATACCCAAGTTGCCGAACTTGATTACGGAATTAGTTCGAAGATTTTTAGGGCAAAATGCATAAATTATCTCTTTTTGCCTAAGTTAGTATAACACGGTAGTAATTAAGAAAAGACGAATTATGAGATACTCGCCTGGTGCACTTCAGCACTTTGTATTAAGCAGAAGTTTATGACAAAACTTAGGCTCATACACTTGTTTCTTACTACAAAATTACAATGCCACTAACATTTACTGTTGAGCCATTGAAGCCTTAGAAGTTGTAGTCTTAATGTTTGAGACCTGTAAACTAGGTTTAAAAAAATGTTGATGCTTTGTGAATATTTTTTTTTTATTGGCGTTGAAGCTCTATTAGTGTATACATATCTGCACATACACAAACATTTACTATTCATAAATTTTTGATGATTTATCAATGCCATCTAAGGTGTATGGATTGTTAGATTATCATGACATGCTCGCTTCTACATAGTTTTATGGACTTCATTGCATTGAATGTTTGCATTGCTAACTAAAATCTTTGCCACCTAATTAGTTAGTAATGCTACAAAAATTAATTGATAACGCCACAAAAATAATAGCCGTGCATAGCACAGTCATCTTAACTGGTATATATATAATCTTAGAGGGTTGATGAGATAATAGAATTAAATGGTTGAAATTGGAACTGAGATTCATTAGTGTAATTGTTATAAAACTGAGACGAATAGCTAGTAAATAGTTTTAATTGCTATTGGGTGTTGAGATCCAGGCTGTATCTGAGTATATTTTGTTGTTAGAGTTTGACTGGTCATCTAATAATTTGGGATTATCCAAAAAAATAGAGAAAATTTTGTTGATTTTTTTTTTTGGGATTTTACACTTAGAATATTTTTTAAAAATTTGTGATGCAATGATTTTTAAAATAAGTTGAGGGCATGACAGAATGGAATCAGAGCACCTCGCTCTTGTCTAAATAAACTTGTACAAACCGACAGTGTTCCAATTTGTCACCCGCGTAGAGTTTTAGAGCTTAATGTCATATCTTTGCACTTGATGCATATATGTAGATTCTTAGAGCATTGATGCGATATACTCTCACTTGCTAATAATTCGATATTTTAATTGATGCAGCCTAAGAATCTAGCACTGCTTGGAGGAAGATTTATGAGATGATAAGAATGACTCTGTCAGATGAGTGAAAAACACACGCTATTGAGTATCATCAGCTGTTTACAAAATCTGACATTATAGTATCACCAGAGGTCGAGGTTGTTGAGTCAGTTGAAATTGGTGGTCAGAAATGAGCAAAGAATTTTAAATTTTTTGGCATTTATGTCTATTGAAGTTTTATTTAATCAGCGTACTAAGAGTATATCAAGCTGGTGGTTTATGTAATTTAAGTTTTTTTAGAACATTTATGATTTTAGAATGAATAGTAATTTTTTATTAATCTTTGTATGCATAGGTCATATGTTTATTTTATGAATTATCAATAGTTTGCTCTAGTGAGATTTTTTTGTTGCATTGATCAGTAAGTATGAAATATTGTTTTGAATATATATAAATTATTGATTACACGTTTATTTGTATGTGGATTACTGGTTTATTTTGTGAATTGATAATTATTTGTACTAATTAGTACTTTTTTTATGGAGTTGTGAATAATAATAATAATAATAATAATAATAATAATCTTTGTCAATGTAAAACACCTTTGCTCACCAAATAGTTTTGTCAGCAAAAGGTATTAAAAAAATCTAAATGTTTTGCCAATGACACTATTTGGTTGCCAAAAACACCTTTACCGACAAAACCATTTGGTCGGCAAACGATGCTTCACTTTTGCTGACTAAACAATTGGTCGCCAATTCCTCATCTTTACCGACCAAAATTCTCTCACAACTAATCAAGTTTGTCGGCATAAGTACACATTGCCGACTAAAATATTAGTCGGGAAAACTCTAAACCTTTGGCGACCAACTACATTTTCGTCGGCGAAAAGGTTTATTGACCATACTTTGCCGACTAAACTGGGAACCAAAATATTTGGTCGGCAAAAGGTTTTGGCGACTAAATAATAACTTTTGCCGACTAAATATTTAATCGCCAAAAGTGCTTTTTCTTGTAGTGTTTCCAGTGCACTAGTTGCCGGCAGAAAGAGAGGAACCCTAGTTGCAAGATACAGAACGAGATAAAACTGTTTCAATCTTGGAATTCTCGGCTCATGGAATCAAATATTTCGAAGGTAGTGAAACAGAATGTTGAGAGCAATGTGGTCAGCCACTTATCATCTAGTACTGGAAACGTAAAAGAAAATGTTAGGAAATTAAAACTCTTTTATCAACTGATAAAAGGACTTCTACTAAAATTTTTCTTTTATTTAAGTTAATTTTTTTATTATTCAAATTTTGTAGTTTTTATTATTTTTTTATCAGAAATAAAAAAATTCACATAACCGGCCTGGAGTGGGATCGTTGTTCCTTTAACACATCCCAATTTTAACGGAACGGATGGAAGTGGGATGGGTGAGGTAGGCAATGTTTTAGAAAATAAAAATTTTGATAATAACTTTATTTAAGCCTTTTTTTTTCATGTCCAATTTTGGTATTTTTTCTCCATATTTTAAATAGTTAAATTTAAGTTGATCTTAAATTTGTGTCATTTCATAATTTTTTATTAATTAGGAATTTGGAAGAATTTAACTTCTTCGGTGGATTGATTCTTTTTCATTTAGAGTTTTACTATCTATAAAATAAATTACAAGGGTGTTGATTTATTATTATTATTTTTTTTATAACTGGGTATTCGGATCATCTTGCACGTACTTCGATTAATCTCAAAGTTTTGAAGTTAACAGTTAGATAAATCTTCAGTGGCTTTGAGGGGATTTGAACTAGTGACCATTGTGGAGCAAATCTAAAGTCTGACCAGTTGGCCTATCCTCAGGGTTACATTGGTGTAGATGTTGATAGGTGTCCTATGTGGCACTATTTACTCTCTCTCTCTCTCTCTCTCTCTATATATATATATATATATATTTGTAATTGAATTTTTTTTACACTTTCAATTTTAAATTTGATATTTTTTTTCTTTCTTTTATTTCAAATTCAATTTTTTTAATCTTTGATTTTATATATATATATATATATATATATATGCAAATCACGTATTTCGTTATTTTTAGTTTAAATTAAGTGTACACCTTAATGAAAATATTTTGAATATCTATCTTAATAATGAAAAAGATTATTTTTTATTTAAATTAATTTTATAATTAAATTATGTTCAACGTGCGTTTAGACACGAGTAATTACTAGTTATTAATAAATTGTAACGGCCTTTGGTTGAAGAAGTTGATTATTGAGATTAAAAAATTCGGAAAATTTTTATCTATTTCATGCAAGTTCATAGATCCAGAAGCTAGTGTTCTTCTGGCTGGTTTGGTTGCTTTCATCGGTGAGAAAAATTAGAGAAGTGGCGGAGCAGAGACATATTAAAGATAATTAATTAAGCATTAAAATATTGATACTAATGAGAGTCAAAATTGAAAAATCCTGTTTACCGACTGATTTGCACAAATTAATTTTCTTAAGCACGCTAAACAACGCAAAAATCTTAAATCAACCAATCATACAAGTATAAAATAAAACAAACCACAATCACACACGAGACGTCAATTTTTACGTGAAAAATCCCAAACTGGGTAAAAACCACGAGACCACACCGGGTCTAAGAAATCAAGCACTATAAAATCAGTTGTTACAAGAGAATCTTACAACCGACGTTGTACCCACAACCAAACGTTTGAAAGCCTACTCCTTTCAAATCCACGTGCACCAACTCCTGTGCTTGATTGCCGCTGGAACCCACTACCGGACTTCACTGCTGACGGACTCCTCCACCAGACTTCAACACTTGAGACTCCTCTCAAGCGACTCCACGAACAAATCGTTGAAGGTTTAGATGCTTAATGATAAACTTGACTGCACGAAAGCTTATTGAATCATCAAGTTGCGGTAGACTATCATGCACGTATATAGACTAGCTTCAAAGGCTCTCGTGACGGCTAGGGCTTCATAAAAATAATAAGGAGGATCTAAAACATGACGCCTTAGCTCCCTATTTATAAGAAGCTGCCAAAAACCCTAGCTGGCGCTGCAATTAAAAAGCCCTTGTCGCCGAGACCGCTCGAGTAGTCTAATCACCGATCGATCGGTGAAGCTTGCTCCTCAGTAAATTCTTATAGAGACTTGAGAAACCGAGAGGATCAATAGACCGCTCGATAGACCGCTCGAGCGGTCTGTCGGGCGGTCTGCCCTGTGAGCTATTTTTTATGTTTTCTAATCCGTTTGCGTAGCCTTACAATATAAAAATCATAATTCCAAAAGAACAAGTGTCAAAATATCAATGAATTAAATAAATAATATGAATAATCATTTGTCACAGATTTGCCAAACTAAAAATGAATTAGACCGAGGCCAAATTCCTAACAATCTCCCCATTTGACAATTCTGTGACAAAACCCAGTAAGCCAACTAATCCAAATAAACAAACTAGCAAAACGATACAAAAAAATATTAACACGACACAAACAAAACACTTCCTAAAAAAACTCCCCCTCAAACTAAACTCGTAAAAAAATAGAAACAACTCCCCCTCAAACCAAACATCTAAACAACTCCCCCTCAACCAAACATCTAAACAACTCCCCCTCAACCAAACATCTAAGCCTAAGCCTGCTATTATCTCCCCCTTTTTGTCATGAATTGACAAACAAACAAACAAAAAAAAATCTTTTTGAGCAGGGAACTAGAGTAAGGAACAAGTACAAGTCTTAGGCTTATTTGCATTCACTTAAAATCACAAAATCTAGTCAAAATGATTTAAACAAACACAGAATTCAAGATACCCTATATTCATGGATGAACGAATACAATTAGAGTAGATTCTATATGAAGAAGTGTGGTGTGACTTGAAAAATTTTCAGACACAAAGTTCAAATCCTAACTGGGATAAAAAAGACTGAGTCACATTTATTTAACAGAAATCAAGAATATCACAAAGTCAAACCAGCGTTGACCCAATTCACTTTATAGGTTAACTCCCCCTCAACTAGAGATTGTAATTTTTTTCTTTTTATTTTTATGCTTTCAAAGGCGGCTTTCACACTAGTACGAACGAAAAAGAAAGGTTCGTATAAGTAGCCATTTCCTAAGCAAATTTTGGTACAAATTTCAGTACAAATTTCAAGGTAGCCAGCACACTAATACGTACGAAAAGACAAGTTCCGCATAGGCAGCCATTTCCTCAAACCAACCAAACAAAACCAAAAGAAGGAGGGAGCTTAAACATTAAGATCAAGTGGGTCGCCACTATGTGGTCATTTTGTAAAATCTTTACAAAATCGAACAATAAAGTAGACCCAAAAAAAATATAATCCCAATGGCGAAAAAACCTTGTATCTATCAATGTTCAAGTGGTGTACATAATAGACTCATATCTGAAAGCGTTCTATCCACTATGAATTAGATTATCCAAAAACAGTGTGGTAGTTAACCTCAGGACCTAAATTATTGGATTTTAGCCAAATGAAATAATGCAAAAAAAAAATACTTATCCTTTAATAAAGTCCCCCACAATTTTTTTTTAAAGACAACATAACCAAATAAAAACTTAAATACAAAAAAAACAAGACTCAAAACAAATTAGGGACTACGACTAGTCAAAAAGCTGTCTAGATCACTCTTACGAACCCAAACTTTCTTGAGTTTCAAAGGCACATGTTCTGGGGAGGAAATTCAATTTTTTCTAGGTTGTTGTGGCATGTCATATCTGAGTCTATATGGTTCAAGCAACCTAATGCAGTGAGGTCTGATGTGTCCCTTTATACCACAGTGATGACAAATAGGCACAAAAAATGTATTCCTATTCAATTTCATGCAGTTGGGACGTGTGTGACCAATAACACCACAATGATGACAAGTAGGAACAAATTTAGCCTTTCTTACCTCACCATGTACAATGGTGGTTCTACCTGTCTGATTCTTCCACTTTCCGTTTGTTTTAGCTGAAAAATTTGTAGATGATCGTTTTGAGCCACTTTCTGCTTTCACAAACTTTGGTACAGATTCAGGTTGAATTGTGTGAGACCCTGATCTAGTTTATTTTGAGAATAGTTTAAGTGTTGACGGAGTTTGAGTTAATCTTTGATCACGGTATGTTAGAGTTTTGTTTCTTCGTAATAGAACAGCATGTGCGTATGAGTTTTATGCTTGTTCGGGTTCGAAAGGAGTTTGTTTGGCAAGTATTTAGGCTATAAAACCTGTTCAGTAGCAGAAAACAAGTTGAGAAAATTCCAGTGAAGATTTCAGTCGACTGAAGGGGTGAGTTCAGTTGACTGAGTGGGGCTTTTGACGGTTCAGTCGACTGACCTTGAGGGTCCAGTCGACTGGACTTGAGGTGGTGCGAGGTTTTGGTTTTCCATAAGCTTTTTCAGTCGACTGGACTGTGGGGTTAGTAGATTGACTTGTGTGATGTGGCATTTTTCTATAAATATCAAGCATTGGAGATATTTTGGGATATTTTCTCTCCAGATCTGATTTCTCTCTCCCATTTTTTTTGCCTTCTCTCTAGATTTTGATGGGTCCGGGGCTCGATTTTCAGCGTTCAAACTGTGGATCCTCGATGTTGGTGCTGGGAGCTTCGTATATATCCGGTCAGATTTCTGTTTCGTCGAGATTCGATTTTCGAGACGTCGAATTTTGACCCAACGAGGTAGGATTCTAAACTCTACTGCTGTATTAGGGTGTTATAGGTAATTATATGCTTTTTCACCTGTACAAAATGCATGAAATGTCATATATATATGTTTAAACCTTGGTTTTTAGGGTAAAAAGTATGTTTTTTGCTTTTCTTAATTTTTTACATTATATGACTTGTGGTTGGATGATTTTCTAAGGGATTTCTTAAAAAAGGTAGAAGATAGTGATTTTTGTTGAAAAATAATGATTTTGATGAAAATCTCAACATTTTATGTTTTGGAGGTTTGGAGCATGCCTTCGGGGTTGAGTCTCACATTTTGAAAATGTTTTGTTGATCTCCATGTTGATGGATGGATCTATATACATGTATAATGTATATTTGTGAAATATT
>JAULJZ010064792.1:0-13353 GCA_032270985.1 Heliamphora pulchella | reverse complement strand
ATAACATGATAGATCGACCTTAGGTTGTCGTGTTTCATGTTTTCTTTCTTTTATATAACCTGTACACCCTTTAGAGACGGCAAGACCGTGGTTTGGGTTTGGGTATGTGCGACTCAGTTGTTATCAGTTACAGAGGTACGGTTATGGGTTGAGTTATGCTCCGCAGGATTAAGTGGGCGGTGTTGATGTTATACAGGAGATGCTTGCTACAATGAGAGCGATGGTCGAGGCAACTAGGGCTGGAGTGAGGGCTCCTGAGCTATGGGCCTCTGTAGCGATGAGGGAATTCTGACAATTAGATCCTCTAACCTTCTCTACGGAGCCGAACCCCAAGGTTGCTACCAAGTGGTTAGAGGTATCCACGACGATCTTAGATATCTTGGAGATCGGAGAGGATGAGTTGCGTGTTAGGTTGGCAGTGTTCCAACTTTGGGAGGATGCGGGAGAGTGGTGGAAGTTTGCTAAGACCACCGTGGATGGTACGTGGACTACTTTTACTAGGGTATTTTTGGAAAAGTATTTTTTAGGTTATTCAAGAGATGCGTATCGGGAGGAGTTCCTGTCCCTTATTCAGGGGAATCTTATCGTGGTCCAGTATGAGGCCAAGTTCACGAATCTATCACGGTTTGCACTTGAGATGGTGTCAACGGAGGAGTTGTGCACCAAGAGGTTTGAAAGGGGTCTTCGACCTTCGATCAATGATAGGATTGCAGCATTGAGTTTTCGAGTTTACACCGAGATCATGGTAGCCACTATTCAAGTAGAGAATGCTATGACGGAGAGCAGCAATATTAGGGAGAGCAAGTCACATCAGGGGGCTTCCGGTGCTCAGCCTGAAGGGCACCAGGTGAAAAGGAAGAAATCAGGATGGTCGGGTTCTTATCCCACGGGGTCTTAGCCCCAGCTACGGTCGGCACCTGCACCATCTACAGGTTCATCAGGGCGTTCTGAACGTCAGAAGATGGTATACTACATATGTAAGCGACCAGGGCACCGTGCTAGGGACTACCCGCAGGGAGAACAGTAGCAGCACCAGAATCAGAATCAGGGGAGGACCCCGTTCTCATGTTTTTAGTGTGGCTAAATGGGTTACTTACGATGAGATTTCCCTTAGGAAGGGAGTGTTCAGGGTATCTGGTGCAGGCATCGCAGGGGCGACAGGGGTATGGTCAGTTGCAACAGCATCTAGGAGTGCAGTTAGTGAGGACAGCAGAAGGAGCTACCTTAGCTCAGTCGGTGAGGTAGCCATGGACTAGGGACAGCGGTGGACAGAATCAGGAGAACCAAGGGCGAGTGTATGCTCTCGTGGAGCTCAGTACGTCAATGGCATCTGTCGCACCAAATACCGCAGCCAGTCCTTTGGTCATATGAGGTACATTCTTAGTGTACCATTCTTGGGCCAGTGGTCTCATTGACACCGGAGCATCACATTCTTTTATCTCATTCGCATTCGCATCTGCATTGGGGTTAGAGATAGGCGTGTTGGGTAGTGCCTTATGTGTAGAAATGTCGATGGGTGAGACTACCGTGTTGAAACGTGTTTATAGAGCTTGTGAGATGGAAATTACCAACCACCGCTTGATTTTGATTCTATCGTGCCCGATATGGCCTGGTTTGATATCATCCTGCGGATAGATTGGTTGGCCACCTTTCGCACCTTCATTGATTGTGACTGGCGATGGGTGTTTGTTTGCACACCGCAGGGAGATTTCCTTCATTTTGTGGGTGACCGAGACAACGGTTTAGCACCTAGGTCCCTTAGTGCGCGGAACCGTGATAGCCTTAGCCACCTTTTCTCAATCTTATCGGTGAGTGAGATTGATTCTACTTGGGAAGCGCTTCCTCCCGTTGTCTGTGAGTTTCCAAAAATGTTTTTGGGTGATTTATTTGCACTTCTGCCATGGCGGGAAGTCGATTTTTTCGTAGACCTCATTCCGGGGACTGTCCCCATTTCTATGCCTTCATACCATTTTGCACTGACTAAGTTGAGAGAGTTGAAAGTGCAGATCTAGGAGTTGTTAGACAAGGGATTCATCTGCCCTAGTGTGTCTCCTTGGGGAGCTCCAACGTTATTTGCAAATAAAAAGGATGGGTCGTTGTGTCTTTGTATAGATTATCGTAAGTTGAACCACGTGACCGTTAAAAGCAAGTATCCTATGCCTCGTATTGACGATTTGTTTGACCAATTGAGAGGTTCGTGTTGTTTCTCAAAGATCGACTTGAGATCTGGTTACCACCAGTTGCGGGTCAAGAAGGAAGACATTCCGAAGATGGCCTTTTGTACTTGTTATGGACATTTTAAGTTCTTGGTCATGCCTTTTGGACCAACTAATGCATCGGCAACATTCATGGACCTTATGAATTGTATATTTCACCCTTACGTTGATCCATTTGTGGTAGTGTTCATGAACGACATCTTGATTTACTCATCATCATCGGAGGATCACGAGGAGCATCTTCGGATTGCCTTATAGTTGTTGCGGGAACATCGATTATATGCCAAGTACAACAAATGTGAGTTTTGGTTACCCAAGGTAAAGGTTTTGTGCCATGTAGTTCTTAGAGATGGGGTAGCAGTGGATTTATCCAAGATCGAAGCTGTAATGAAGTGGGAAAGACCAAAAAATGTGTTCGAGATATGGAGCTTCTTGGGATTGGCAAGTTACTATCGCCAGTTTGTAAAAGACTTCTCTAGGCTTGTAGTGCCTATGACCCGCCTTACGCGGAAAGGAATCAAGTTCCTGTGGAATGATAGTTGTGAGCTCGCCTTTCAGATATTGAAGACAAGGTTGACCAGTGCGCCTATTTTAATTATACCTGAAAGAGAACTCGGTTATGCCGTTTATTGAGATGTGTCGCACGAGTGAATGGGCTGCGTGTTAATTAAACTGGATAAGGTGGTGGCCTATGGATCGAGACAGTTGAAGGTTTATGAGAAGAACTATCCTACACATGATTTGGAACTCGCAGCAGTGGTCTTTGCTCTAAAGACCTGGAGACACTACCTATATGGAGAATGCTTCGAAGTATTCTCGGACCATAAGAGTTTGAAGTTCTTATTTTCACAGAAGGATCTAAATTTGTGCCAGAGGAGATGGATGAAGTTCTTGGGGGATTATGATTTTGATCTATCGTATGATCCGGGCAAGGCCAATGTGGTTGCCGATGACCTTAGTCGGAAGTCTTTGAGCACGTTAGCATGCGTGGTCGTTAGGGAGTGGAATATGCTTGGGGAGATCAAAGAGTACGACCTTTGTTTGGGGAAGTCTGGTGAGAATGTTACCTTGTTTATGGTGGTTTCTCAATCCACCCTTGTCCACTGTGTTGTTGAGGCATAACGATCGAATACAGAGAGTTTGATGTTTCGGGAACGAGTCTTGAGTGGTGAGAGTGCCAAGGAGTGGACTATCCACTCTGATCAGAGCCTGAGGTTTGCGGGGAGAATCTTTATGCTGGAGGGGCGTCATGGAGACATGCTACGTGAGTTTCATCACTCACGCTTGGTAGTGCATCTGAGTGGTGTAGACACCCCAATTTGATCCCATCTAATCTTAAGTGAATCCGATGATAAAAACAGTTAGAATGGTGCTTCAGTACAATCTTCGAAAAATAATTTAAGCTCAGTATTTGAACCCAATGATCAAAACTTTCAAATCAGTGAAATCATCATCAAGCTGTCATGTTGAAACCCAGGGGTCGCCATGTTCATTGTGACGACTGTTAATAGAACCTCTTGGAAACCTTAGCCAAAGTGGCGACCACCACATTTGAACCATGGGGTCGCCAACTTGATTGTGGCGACCACCATAAGAACTTCTTGGAAGCTTGCTTTTTGTGGCGACCGCCAACTCTATTTATGGCGACCGCCAACTCCAAATAGCCTGACGTGTCTCAAAACGTATCAACATTTTATTGGTTGAAGAATTCTATAAATACCGTACCCCCTAGTACGTTTTTAAGACAAAATTTTAGAGAGAGAAACTCTGTTGAGGCATCGAGCAATTTCGAGCCCCGACGCCGAAACCTTGCCGAAGTACCGAGAGTCGAACCTCTGACGCTAATATTGAAACCTTAGCATGGATCAGACCATTACTTGAGGATTGAACTGTCAATACCATTCCCCGACTCGAGGATTCTCTAGCGATCCAGATATTCTGTTTGGATATCTGGTCATTCTAACTCCATTTCCTATCTCTTTGGAGTAACCGGGTTAATTTACTTGTTTAAGCTTGCATATATTCTTACATTGCTTATGTAGTTGCTTTAATCACTAGATTTCATTTTGCTTATAAGTAATGTGCTTAGTTTAAACTAGTTAATTTATGTTATAAATTCAATTTTATGTTGTTTGTTTAGTTTGTTTATTTATTCGTGTTACATATTCACACTTAGCGTGTTACATATTCACACTTAGCACGTTGATACTTTTCCTTACTTCATCAATTAATGCCAATATCTTCGACAATTACAAACTTGTCAATATTGTTGATTGTCATAATCAATGCACTTATATTTATATGAATGTAGTTGCCAATATTACATTCATATCTTTTAGTCAAGTAGTTGTATTGAGTATCTTTCATTTCTTTTGATGTTAGTCTAATTTTCCTTGCTAGTATTTCTTTCTCTTTTCTTTTATGTGCTGAGTCATTAAATGTTAGCTTAACTTCTCTTTTAATTGTCTTTCTTTTACCTAATTTTGCTCTTTTGTGCTAGTTCAATATTTTCTTTATGTTCTTTATTTTTCCTTTTAAATGTTAGCATAGTTTTCTCTTTCAATGCTAGTTTAATTTTTTTTAATAATGTCCCTTATTAGTTTTTCTTCTCTTCTTTCTTTACTTAACATCAAAAATTCAAAAAACTTTTTAATGCTAGTTTTTATGGTATTATTTTATTTCTCTTTTCTTTTCTTTTTTTCACAAAATCTTTTAATAATCAAGTCCCTTTCTATTTTATTTTCTCTCCCAAATCTTTTAATAAATAGTTTAAACTTGTTAACTTAGTTTAGGCTTGTTAGTTTTCTTGATTTCTTAGTTTTTAATATTGTTTCTTCCTTTTCTTTTAGAGCCCTTTTATCCTTGGTTTCATTTTCTTTTGTAAACCATCCTTTTGTTATTATTTTCTTTTGATTAAAATCTCTAATTTTTCTTTTGTCATAGATTTTTTTTAAAAATTTCTTTGTTAGTAAAGTTGGCCTAACAAGGCTTCAACGACTATTTTGATGATAACAAACCTAAGTATCTAATTATACAAATTGAGATTATTTACAGAAAACACATGTTAAGCATAATTAAAGATACAAAGTCAAAGCCATGAAGCATATTCAAGTCAAATATTTTCATAACAAGTTCTTGGAACAATGCAAAAGACGAAGAATTAAAGACTTAATTAGTTTAAGGTTTTTATTTGTATTACAAGATATGATCAATGTAAGTTCACTACCCTTTTAATATATCTTTTGAAACTCATAATAAACCAAAAGTGAAAATGTAGAACTTATGCATATCTCTATTCTAAAAGGATAAAAATATTTTATGAAGGAACTAAACTTGTGTTTAGATTGAGAAACATTTTAAAAAGTTTATCTTGTGACTTAAACATATCAAAACTAATAAATATCTTACTTTTCATTCAAAACTTTTATGAAATGATCTTTAAAGTTTGAAATCTGAACCTCAAAGGTTCAGTCGACTGAATCTTCAATACCAGTCGATTGAAAAATATTCTGGAATTTTAATTGAGGAACCTTAAAAGGTTCAGTCAACTAAACCCTTAAACTCAGTCAACTGAATGGATCTTTCATAGGTTCAGTCGACTGAACTTATGCCCTCAATCGACTGAATGATCCTGAAGGACTGATTTGACTGCATAATGGCTAGTTTTTCTTGAAAAGTCAAACCATCTCTTTAGCCACAATGGCTAGCTCAAAAATTTGGCTATAAAAATATCATATCATCAATACAAAAGTAGATATTCTTGCTTTTCAAAGATCATACTCACTTACCACTCATTCTTGAGCATTCATATTTTATACTCTTACTCATACTTGTGAGAAACACTAAGAAAATCTCATTGAGCTTCATTCGATATATTCCTTGAAAGTGAATTACTGTGCTATATTGTTGTACTCACTTGATCATTGAAGGAGCCCATTATTGTACACACTTTTCATCAAACAATTGTTAAGGCTTGGTCATAGCCTTGTTCAAGTGAGGGAATATCACTTGGGTTTAAGAGCTCTTACGCTTTTGGTGTAAAAGTTTTCCCACCTTGTAAAGGAGAGAGGCATCTCCGCCTATAAGGAGAGATTAGTGAAAATCCTCAAGCGTGTTGCTAGAGGTAAGGACGTAGGCCGGTGCGCCAAACCTTGTAAAAATCTCGATTTCATTCTCTTTAACTCTCAAACTCTTTATATTTATAAATGTTTGAATAATCTTTTATCCTCTTAAGATCAAGAGAATATATATTGGTTGCTTTAAATTGAATATCTTGAAAGAAATTTTTAAATATCCAATTCACCCCCCTATTGGGATCACATTACATACAATTGGTATCAGAGGATAGGTCACATTTTTACCTAACAAGTTTTTGTGAAAAGATCTATGGCAAGTATAGGTGTATTCCCTTTTGGAGAGAGCCAATCCTCTATAAGACCTCCTATCTTTTGTGGTGTAAATTACACCTTTTGGAAACAAGGGATGAGAATTTTCATCCAAACAATGGATTGGAGAGCTTGGAGAGTGATTGTCTAAGGTAACTTTAAACCTACTAAAACCGTTGAAGGAAATGAGGTTCCAAAATGTGAAGAAGAAATGAATGAGAGTGATATGAAACTACTCTAAATAAATTCTAGTGCTATGAATGCTTTATATTATACTCTTGATGCAAATGAATATAATCATATTATAACTTGCAAGAATACTAAAGAAATATGAGAAAAATTAGAAATTGCATATGAAGGTACACAAGAAATTAAAGACTCTAGAATTGATAGGTTAATTAGTGAATATGAAGGATTTAAAATGAGTAATGATGAATCCATCTCTAGCATGTATACTCGGTTTACTCACATCATTAATTCTCTTAATGCTCTTGGAAAATCTTACAAATCTTGTGAATTGTTAAGGAAAGTGCTCAAGGCGTTACCACCCATTTGGGAAGTTAAGGCGACGGCCATTTCAGAAGCTAAAGATCTAAGAGTTATGGCATTGGATGAACTCATCGGATCCCTCTTGACATATGAACTCAAGATCAACGATAGAGTTAACGAGAAAAACAAAGCGAAGAAATCTATTGCTCTAAAAGCGTCAAAAGAAAGTTCTAGTAACGAAGAAAAAGAGGAGCTTGATGATGATGGTATGGCTCTCATCACTAGAAGACTCAAAAAGTTCTTCAAAATAGATAAAATATTTGCAAGAAAATTCCGTAACACAAGATTTGATAAAGATGATTCA
Organism: Heliamphora pulchella; assembly: GCA_032270985.1. NCBI lineage: Eukaryota > Viridiplantae > Streptophyta > Magnoliopsida > Ericales > Sarraceniaceae > Heliamphora > Heliamphora pulchella. The sequence continues at coordinate 5,899 of JAULJZ010064792.1, read as the reverse complement.
AGTAAGAGAGATTACAAGAAAGATCCCATCACTTGCTACAATTGCAGGAAAACGGGACACATCAAGCCGGAGTGTCCTTTTCTTAAAAAGGATCCAAAGAAAAAAAAGAGGGCCATGAAAGCTACAACTTGAGATGACACGGATTTAAACGAGTCTAGCAAAAGTTCTAGCGATGAGAAAGTTGCAAATTTTTTCTTGATGGCAAACATGGATGAGGAGGTAAATTCTCACCCCAATTCAAACTTACTTGAATTTAGCTCTTGTAATGAATGTAGTACTTATGAGTCCATGCCATCTTATAAAGAACTTAAAAATGAAATATATATAACTTGCATAAAAAATTCTTGAAATTAGGAAAGAAAAAATATAAATTTGAAAGAGGAAAATGAGAAACTCACTAAGGAAATTGAAAATCAATCCATAATTTTGACTGATCTAAAGGACTCCTTTTCAAATAATCACAAAGATCATGATTTTCAAGTTGAAACGTTGGAAAGAGAAAAACTTATTTATAAAGTTAAATTTGACAAAGTTACAAAAATTTTCGAAATTGAGTTTTCTCAATTAGAAAAGAAAAATGAATTGTTAAGAAAAAAACTTGAGACTTTAGAAGGAAAGGATCTTGAAAATGATATCTCATGTGATTTGAGGAAGAAAGTAGATGACTACCCCAAAATTATTTACAAATTTACAAATGAAAAGAAAAACTTTGAAAGACTTTTAGGAGATCAAAGAATGTCGTTAAATAAAGAAGGCGTTGGTTATAATGGAGAAACAAGCTACAAGAAAATATTGAAAAGCTCTTTTGTAAAAGAATCCAAAGAGTTTCAAGTCTCATCTTCAAGAAACTTTTATGAACACAATTTGTTTCCAATGTAAGAAAAAGGGACATTAAATTTAATTGTCCAATGAAAAGAAAAAATTGTATCAAAAAATTGGTATGGAAAATTAAAGACACTAATCCTAAAGGGCCCAAAAAGATTTAGGTATCAAAGAAAATCACCTAATTTGTTTTGTAGGTATGCTTGAAGTTCACCGCATCTAAAGAAAATTAGTACATGGATAGTGGATGTTTAAGACACATGACGGGAGACAAAACAAAATTCTTGAGCTTAAAACCTAAAGATGGAGGCTATGTGACTTTTGAAGATAATAGTAAAGGCAAGATCATCGGTGAAGGCAAAGTTGGTAAACAATCCTCCCTTCATATTGATAATGTCTTACTTGTTGATGGTCTAAAGCGTAATCTCCTAAGCATTAGTCAATTATATGATAAAGGATATTGTGTAACATTCAAGCATGATACTTGTATTGTTAAAGATAAGAATGATCATAAAGTTTTATTTGTTGCAAATCGATTTGAAAATGTGTCTACCATAAATTTTGATAAACTAGATTCTCAAAATGTCAAATGCTTTTCGGCACAAAATGAAACAAGTTAGTTATGGCATAGGAGGCTAGGTCTTGCTAGCATGGATCTCCTATCTAAACTTGTGAAAAAAGATTTGGTGAAAGGTTTGCCCAAAACCAAATTCATTAAGGACAAAGTTTGTGATGTTTGCCAATTTGGTAAGCAAGCCAAAACGAGTTTCAAAAAGAAACTAGAAATTTCTACAACTAGGCCATTATAATTACTTCATCTTGACTTATTTGATCCCATGAATGTTCAAAGTCTTAGTGGAAAAGTATACAGTTTTGTAATAGTTGATGATTTTTCAAGATATACTTGGGTTTTATTTCTTGCATCAAAAAATGAAGTACATTTTGTATTTGCCAAACTTTGTAGAAAACTTCAAAATGAAAAGGGCTATTCAATCTTAAACATCGGTAGTGATAGAGGAGGAGAATTTTAAAATAAAGAGGTTGAAAATTTTTGTGATCAAAATGGTATTTTTCATAATTTTTCAGCTCCTCGAACTCCTCAACAAAATGGGGTTGTAGAGAAGAAAAATCGTTCATTATAAGAGATGGCTCAAACTATGTTAAATGAGCGCAAGTTACCTAAGTACTTTTGGGCCGAAGTGGTCAATACCGCTTGTTATGTAATGAATCGAGTTTACATAAGACCTCAACTTAACAAAACTCCTTATAAACTATGGAATGGAAGAAAGCTTAACATTTTCTATTTTCATGTTTTTGGTTGCAAATGCTTTGTATTGAATGAAAAAGATGATTTAGGCAAATTTGATTCCAAATCGGATGAAGGTATATTTCTTGGTTATGCAATTAATAGTAAAGCTTATAGAATTTATAACAAAAGAACGATGTCTCTAGTTGAATCTATTTATGTTAGATTTGATGAAACTAATCCTTTCTCTTCCAAGATTTCTAATGATGACGATATAGAAATCAACAAAGGATTGGAGAATTTACAAATCAACAATGATAAAGGAAAAATCATCGAAGTTCATATTGATGATCAAGAGGAACATAAAGAGTTTCCAAAAGAATGGAAGATTGTAAAAGATCACCCATTAGATCAAATTATTGGTGAACCATCAAAAATGGTAACTACTCGATCCTCTTACAAAAATATTAGTAATTATTTTTGCATTTTTATTTCAAGAAGAACCAAAGAATATAAATAATGCACTAGAAGATGATTCATGGATAATGGCTATGCAAGAGGAACTTAATCAATTCGAAAGAAATGAAGTATGTAATTTAGTTCTTAGACTTAGAAATCATACCATAATTGGAACCAAATGGATTTATAGAAATAAAAAGGATGAAAATGGCATAATTGTCCGTAACAAGGCTAGGCTAGTGGCTCAAAGATATAATTAAGAAGAAGGAATAGACTTTGATGAAACCTATGCACCCGTAGTTATGATGGAAGCTATATGCATGTTGCTTGCATATGCATCACATAAGAATTTCAAACTATATCAAATGGATGTAAAAAGTACATTCTTAAATGGCTATATCAATGAAGAAGTCTATGTTAAACAACCGCCGGGTTTTAAAAACTATCATTATCCCAATCATGTTTTCAAATTATCCAAAGTATTGTATGGCTTAAAGCAAGCTTCTAGAGCTTGGTATGAAAGACTAAGGGGTTTCCTACTAGAAAATGACTTTGTAAAAGGCAAAATTGACACAACACTTTTCATAAAAGCAAACCATAAAGATATGCTTATCATTCAAATATATGTTGATGATATTATATTCGGTGCTACTAACGAAAGCTTGTGCAAAGAATTCTCATTGTGTATGCAAAAGGAATTCGAAATGAGCATGATGGGTGAACTCACATTTTTCCTCGGACTTCAAATCAAACAAGCCAAAAATGGAACATTTGTAAGTCAATCAAAATACATACGGGACTTGCTCAAACAGTTCAACATGGAAGACGAAAATTTTTTGGGAACACCCATGAGTTCATCAACAAAGCTTGACATCGATGAACAAGAAAAATTGGTAGACACTAAGCTCTACCGACGTATGATCCGTAGCCTTTTATACTTAACTATTAGCAGACCATATATTATGTTTAGTGTGTGTATGTGTGCTAGATTTCAAGCATATTCTAAAGAATCACACCTAATTGTGGTTAAAAGAATATTGAGATATTTAATCGGTACAATAGACATAGGGTTATGGTATCCAAAATTCACTTCCTTTGAAATGGTTAGTTATTCCGATGCGAATTTTGCCGGGGCAAAATAGATTGCAAAAGTATAAATGGTACTTGCCATTTTCTAGAAAAGTCACTTGTCTCTTGGTTCTCTAAGAAACAAAATTCTGTAACATTATCAACCGTCGAGGCCGAATATGTGGCTGCGGGTAGTTGTTGTGCCTAAGTCTTATACATGAAACAACTTCAAGATTTTAAATTAAGCTATGATATTGTGCCTATAAAATGCGATAATACAAGTGCAATTAATATTTCTAAGAATCTAATATTGCACTCACAAACAAAACACATCGAGATATAACATCATTTTCTTCGTGATCATGTACAAAATGGAGATATTCATCTAGAATTTGTTTGCACAAATAATCAATGAGCCGATATTTTTACTAAACCACTAAATGAGGATTGTTTTATCTTAATAAGCAGAGAATTGGGATTAATGCATAATAGAGAAGTTGTGTGAGCTTACACAAGAAGAGGTGAGAAAAGTTGATTTCTGTCAAAAACCAAGTCTTTTCTGTCAAAAAATCACTTCAGTCGACTGACCAAAGATTTCAGGCGACTGATTAACTTACTGGAATTTCTAACCACATTAGGGCTAACTTCAGTCGATTGAATAGCCATTCCAGTCGACTAAACTGTTGGTTTTTTTTTAAACCCTACAGCGCTGAAACATTTTTTAAAACTATTTTTCTTTCCTCACCGCTCTTGGTTTCTCTCTTTCTCCTCTCCCACTTCCTCTCTTCTCAAAACCTATATCTCTAGCGTTCCATACCACTCCTACCTCTTCTCTCTTTCACGAAATCCTTCTACATCTCACCATGCCGCCAAGAACCAAGGGAGGAAAGGCAAAGGGGTTGCCGGTTCCACATCATCGGCACCAATCGAAAACCTTTTCTCCTCATCTAGGGCTAAGGATCTCTATACGAATCATCTTTCCTCCATCGATCCAATCTTTGGTAAGTTTTTCGATATGGAATTCATGAATCGCTATTTTCCCAACATATGTCGTCTCTTTTCTAATATGGGTTGGGGTGCCTTCTGGTTTTATCAACCTATGGTCATTTTCACTCCCCATGTTAGATTGTTCTATGCCAATGTCACCCAAGAACTCAAACTTAACCCTAATGATCGACATATTTATTTTTCTACATACCTTTTTGGGAAAACATACCGATTTTCTGGCAAAGTCATTGCTAATCTTTTTGGGATGGGTCGGGGCGATTTCACTTGTCCTCGACCATCATCAAATTGGATCTTGGACCAAGAGTTTACTCCTCAAGCATTTTTTCCCATGATCGTCAATGGACGAGTAGTAAATTTTGCTCTCACCCTGAAATATGCTAACCTCAAACTAGAAGCCAAACTCATCCATCTCATTATCACCTACAATATTCTTCCTCGTGGTGGATCTCGCACTTATATCTCATACCTCGACTGCTTCATTATGTGGTGTATCTACACCGGGAGGTACCTTGATCTTCCCTCTCTTATATGTACTTGGATGCTTTCCCATGAAAGCACCACGCGCCACACTCTCCCAAATGGTGCTCATCTTACACGTTTCTTCAAATCTTTTGGCTTCTCTCCTTCACCATCAACCTTCACTCCTCCTAAATCCACTGACTTCTTCAAAAACAAATCTCTCCACCTTATGGGATATTGGTTAGACGATGGAGCTTGGATTCCTAAAGGTGGTCGAGAAGCATCCCCTGTGGTTGTCGGTGATGAGGATGAAGAGCAAGCTTATGATCAAGCCAATGCTCCTTCTCATGCCTCTCCTCCTTCTCTTGCCTCTTCTTCTACTGTTGATCCTCCATTAGATTTCTCCACCAAAACCTTTCTAAGGTGCCTAGTCAAAGGGGAGATCAAGAAAGTCCACATTCGCCTCACTCAAATCCAAAGCGTATGCATGTCAGTCCAAAATTGCCTTACTTGCATTGAAGAGGCTCTCGGGGTTCCACCATATTTTGCTTCTTCACCTGATGTGGACACCGGTGATGATGACGAAGGTGATGACGAGGCCGCCGATACTGAAGATGCTGGGAATGACGACGATACCTCCGAATCTCATTGATCATGACAAAAAGGGGAGAAGCAATGGAAGCAAAATAGTGTGCTTATCTATCTTTTTTTAGTTTGCTTATCTATTTGAAAAATGGATGTACTTATTGCAAACCTTTTGAAAAGTGAATGTACATTTTTTTGACTTATATGTATGTTTTGGATGTTCAATCATTGAATGTATCTTTTTAAATATAT
>JAULJZ010064781.1:0-13354 GCA_032270985.1 Heliamphora pulchella | reverse complement strand
GGTTATGTTTAGTTTTTTATTATGTATCAATTATCATAACAATATTCGCAACTTCCTTATAGAAATGTAACAAATTTATTATAAATCTTAATAAATCACTACTCAAAAACTGGACTTTTGCGTCAGATGACTACCATCGCAAAAGAGTATTTGCGACGGCTTTACGTCGGAAAATAGGGATAGTACAAACAAGGGGTCACAGAAAAGTATTTGCGTTGAAATTTACAATCTCAAAAACATTTGCATCGGCCAAAAAAACTTTTTGAGACGGCTTGAAAAAAGGTAGCAAAAACATTAAAAAAAAATTGGTAGTTTTTGTGCCTACTACCAATACGGTCGCAAAACCTCTTTTTGCGTCAGTAAACTGTCGTCTCAAAAAGTTTAAGAAATTGATCAACAAAGACTTGTGCGCACAACACATGCTGGAAAAAAAAAAATGAAAATCTTCTAAAAATCAAAATAGTAAAAGAAAGAAAAAAAAAAAGAGAAAAAACCAAGTAATCTTTCCTGCCGAAATTCAACATTGGCGGTGTGCAGAGAATTGATATCTCATCAATGAATCTAAACAAATAAAACCTAAGACCTAAATTCATGGACATCAAATACTTCACAATTTACCACTGTATAAAATCATTCCAAATAATAGAAATCCATAATTAATTATATAGAAGCATTAGTAAAAGACCCAAATATGTGAACCACATGGCATAAGTACACCAAAAGGAAAATCATGAGCATAGTTATCAGACTCAATTCTCAAGCACCCAGTGTGTTAAAGTGTCTCACAAATAAAAGATCAGGACCCAAGAAATAATGAAATTCACCCTGGTTATCTATAAGGTGAAAATTTCTAAAGCTTTCAAAAATCTTATTTTCACCATGCTAGACTAAGGGCATGGGTCATTAAAAGTTAAAAGATAATAGATTGCTTTAAAAAGAAGTTAAAGCTGTATATTTTGGGAATGGCTCTACAATGATTGCCCAAAACCGAATTCACTTCGCTGGATTTAAAAAGAAGATAAATCTGCAATAGATTGCTTCGCGAGAGAGAAGGAGGCTGGGGTTTGTAACTTCGGATGGAGCCTAGGGTTTGAGACTTTGGATGGAGGCGGGTTAGGACTTTGATAATTACCGTGTTTTCATACTGGCAGTCTACCAAGAGTATGAAAAAAACACATGAAGATGGAGAAGTGAGAAATAATCTAAAAATCACCGTGTTATTGAGTAAACCGGCGAGCCGGCGACGTCAATCGTCAGATCTAAACACAGGAGGCAGCAGCAGACGTCGATGGTGCTCCGGTAGAAGAATCATCTACTCGTCGATGGTTTTCCAATGCTCCGGTGGAAGAATCGATGCCTCGAGTCCGGAGAGAATCGTCGATTAGATCGAATCAGTAACCGGCGACGGAGAGAGAGAGAGAGAGAGAGAGAGAGAGCGAGAGCAAGAGAGAGATGCGTAGTCATGAAGCAATTGACTGCGAAGGCACGAAACAATTAAGTGAAGGCTTAATTTTCGGATTCCAATTCCTTTACCTAGAATGGACGGTTGTGATATTAAGTAGCTCACAAGTCATATGCATGGACGGTGAAAAACCGTCTTAAATGGGCATTTATTGCTATCATTGTTTACCAAGGTCAAAAACTGTCTCATATAATTTATTTTTTGTGTTCATTTTTTGTTGTATCAGCTAATAAACCACCTAAAATGGCCCATTTTTGTTACCCATCTTTTTAGGACGGTCAAAAATCATCTCAAATGATTCATTTTTTTGTGTTGAATAATTATGGCGGTCATAAAAGGTAGTATTTGATACGACAATCGGATGCAAAAAGTTTTCACACAAAAAACCCCTTTCCTTGTAATGAATATATCAGTGCAGAAAATATTTTTTATTTTTTTAGTTCATTTCTTCAAAATGATTCAAAAAAATAAATAATTTATATCAAAAGATGAAAAAAATTAAAAAAACAAAAAATAAAAAAATAAGTCCAAACAGGCCGTATATAAAGAAAGCTACCTGTGTTGATTTGCTTGGAAATCATGTTCTCTTCAATTGGTGGGAAAAGTATATAAATATTAAGATGCTTCCAAAGGTACTTTGGTTCTTCCAAACACGATGAGCACTTTGATTCTTCCTTTGCAGCTTGTGTTTTCAGAAGAAACCAAGCATTTCATTGGGAAAGAATGTAAATGGTCATTACACTGCAAATAATGGCGGGAAAAGAAGAAAATACTGAGCTTTGTGGTCCCATATTATACAGAAAGTGTCAACTAAGCATTTCATTAGGTCTTAGGTTTTATTTGTTTAGATTCATTGATTAGATATCAATTCTCTGCACACCGCCAATGTTGAATTTTGGCAGGAAAGATTACTTGGTTTTTTCTCTTTTTTTTTTCTTTCTTTTACTATTTTGATTGTTAGAAGATTTTCATTTTTTTTCCAGTATGTGTTGTGCGCGCAAGTTTTTGTTGATCAATTTCTTAAACTTTTTGGGACGACAGTTTACTGACGCAAAAAGAGATTTTGCGATGGTATTGGTAGTAGACACAAAAACTACCAATTTTTTTTTAATGTTTTTGCTACCTTTTTTCAAGCTGTCTCAAAAAGTTTTTTTTGCCGACGCAAATGTTTTTAAGACGGTAAATTTTGATGCAAATACTTTTCTGTGACCCCTTTATGTACTACCCAATTTGCCGACGTAAAGTCGTCGCAAATACTCTTTTGTGACCGCAGTCACCCGACACAAAAGTCCTATTTTTTAGTAGTGATTCATTAAGATTTATAATAAATTTGTTACATTGCTATAAGAAAGTTGCGAATATTGTTATGATTTATGATAATTGATACATAATAAAAAACTAAACATAACCTTTTTTCAATTATGTTTTTAATTTTTAATTTTTTAAAAAACTAAAATGGTACAAAACTTTCAGGATTGCAAACAATTAGATTTATGAATATTATTCGAGATAAGCCAAACAAAGTGATTTTTCAATGTTCAAAAAAAATTTAAAAAGGGGAGCCAATGGAAAAAAAAAAGTATTTAACACTTTCTTGTAGTCATGCAAAAAAGCCAATGGTTAAAAGTACCAACTTAGTTAGATTACGACTATAAACAAAAACATAATGCAAAGCTGGATTTATGCAGTTATGTGTTCCAATGGAAGTTAGATGTTGAGTTCCTTAGTAGTTGACCACATTCATAAGATGAGTCCAAGCAAATCTCAAGTTTTCAAGTCCAACTAATTACTTCAATAGCTTGTGAAACGGAGGCTTGAAATAAATGATATGGCTGGAATTAAAATGAAATTTTTTTTTAATTTATTTGTGTTTCAGGCAGGTGGACATGAGAATCTATCGTTCTTGAAAAAAGATTGTAGAAATTATATTGAAGAAGTTCGCTGTTTACGGCTTGAGGAAGGAGATGCTAGTGTCATGCATAGCTACTTTGCGAGAATGCAAAAAGTTATAATTCCAACTTCTATTATGCTATGGATTTAAATGAAAAGGGTCAATTACGAAATGTATTTTGGGCTAATACAAGAAGTAGGGCGACATTCAAGAAGTTTGGCGACGTGGTAACTTTTGATACTACGTATTTGGTGAATAAATATGACATGCCTTTTGCATCTTTTATAGGAGTGAATCATCACGGACAATTTACCTTATTAGGGTGTGGACTCATCTCACATGAAGATACATAGATATTTACATAGATATTCAATACTTGGCTTACTTGTATGTCTGATTGTCCTCCTAATGCAATAATAACGAACCAAGACAAAGCAATAAGGAAGACCATTGAGACCCTTTTTCTTAATGCACGACATCGGTGGTGTTTGTGGCATGTCATGAAAAAGGTGCCAAAAAATTGAGAGGGTACAAAGAATATGAAGCAATCAAATTTCATATGCAAAATGCAGCTTACAACTCCTTAACAAAAGAATTTGAAGAAAATTGGTGCAATTTCATTGAGAAGTTTGAACTTGGTAGTAATAAATGGTTACTTGGCTTATATGTTGAGAGGCAAAAATGGGTGCTTTCATTTGGAAAAGATATTTTTTGGGCAGGGATATCAATCACTTAGCGAAGTAGAAGTATGCATATATTCTTTGATGGGTAAAAAAGTGGAGAATGAAAATGAAGTGGAGAATGAAAATGAAGCTGACTTTAGTTCTTTGACCTCGTACATTCTATCTATAAGTCGCTATGAGTTGGAGGAACAGCTTCAGAGAGTTTATACTATTTCAAAATTTAAAGAGGTCCAACAAGAGTTGCATGGAAAGATTTATTGCAACTTGTCTTTATATAATAAAAGTGATGGCTTTTCTCAATATGAAGTCAAAGAAGACATTTCTTAGAGGAAGAAAAAACGTGCAACATTCAAAATTTGTTTTAAGAAGAACAATTGTGAAGCAAATTGTAGTTGCCAGTTGTTTGAATTTCGAATAATATTGTGTAGACATTGTATTATGTTATTCTTGGAAAAATAAATTTGTCGATTACTTAATAAATATATTTTGACAAGATGGAACAAAATTGTGAAAAGAAGTCGCACCAAAGTTTAAATCAATTATGAAAATTCGTTTGCAAATCCTGAAGCACATCGCTACGATAATATGCACAATGAGTTTAATGAGCTTGTGGAGTTGACACAAAATTTTTAAGAAAGATATGAGAAGGTGTTGGCACAAATACATCGATTGAAAGAGGAGTTTACAGAAGTTGAAATTGTTTGTGGAAGTAATACTTGGCACATGTGTTCAAAAATGATTCAATATTTGCAATGTCAAAAGAGTGCAAAAATAGTTGATCCATTAGTTGTGTGTCAAAAGGGACGACCACCATATAAGTAGAGGCAAAGCACGATTGAAAATGTTATTAAAAATTGAAAATGTTATTAAAAATAAAGCACAAAAAAAGAAAAAGACAAAAATCACAATCAATGACACTAATTTAGATTTGGTAGTCAAATTTTATTTGGTAGTGTTTGAACATAACCTTTTTTTTATGTTGACTTTGGTTTGTATTTTATAGGATGAGAATGTTAAAAATAAGAATATTGGATTTGTTTGGATTGGCCCAATTGAGACACAAGATACAATCAATTTAAATGTAAGTATCTTAGAATATATACACTTCTTTCGTTGTGTGATTTAGAATAGAATAGAAATAATTTAAATAAAATAATATTGTGTTAAGATTTTTCTACCCAACAATCTCAACATATTAGTGAAGTGATTCCATTTCAGTCTCAAGAAATTTTTTTTTCATATTAATCAAGTATAGTCTAAGGCATGCAACCATTTAGGGTATATTATTTTTTATTTTATCAATTGTTTTAGATATACAATCAAGATACACTTACGTGTATATGTATTTAAGATTTTTTTTTTTTTTAGGGTCGTTACGAGCCCTCTCTATATTGGAAGACAAGCCATTAAAGTTTTACCATGTTGAATAGCATGGAATCACCCAAAGATAATGAAAATCCAAGATGCTAGAAACTATTTTATCTTTTGTATTGAAGACGCTAGAAACAAAGTACGAGCTTCATGATTATTGTGAAATTTCTAAACTTTATTTGTATTCGGTGGTGAATTTATTTTTGTATGAGTTTCGATTGTTTGCATTTGTTAGCTAGCCTGTTTCAACATTTTCAATTTACTAGATCAATTTATAAATGTTTGCAGGTCTTTGAATGTTTTTTCCTGTTAGAGATATGGGAATGAGATGTTAGTATTTTGTTTTTTGAATTTGTCTTTACACCACTCATTCTCCTAATTCTACGCTGTCTTTTCTCCCTAAGTTCACTTCCCAATTCGGTCTTCCGCTCTGAATTTAGACAAGTTTTAAAAACAGAGTATAGGAGGGGGCATGAGTGGTAGAAGAATTAATCTAGGGCCCACAAAATTGGGAACGAAAGGAGCAAGAGAATTGCTCTGAAAATGTTGTCGCCTTCGAAGGCGACGAGCATGAAGAAAGGGAAGAAGGATTGGGACCTCAGGAGGGCGCCGACGACGCCATAGACCAGAGTTTGGGAACCTCTAGGGCGGCCATCGGAGGTAAATGTGGTCTCGCTCGGAAACAATGGAGGTTGGTGGGGGGATTTGGTCGGAGATTGGGTTGGTAGGAAGAAGACGAAGTTTCTCAGGTTTGTTGTGGCTCTGTGAAAAAAGTTGGGTAGAAGGTGGAAGAAGATCCACTCTGCTAGCTTGAGGAATGCGAAGAACGCCATAGTTGTTTTCGGGCACTGAACGGAGAGAGAGTGAGAGAGAGAGAGAGAGAGAGAGTAATTAGCTATGGAACCCACAAAACCTAGTTGGCACTTTCTAAACAATATTCTGGGATTCTGAGTTTTACTTATTGTTGCTAAAATTAATAATAAAAAGTTAAAAATTAATAAAAAAACCTTTGCCAAACACCACAATGTTTTATTAATAAATTAAATAAATATAATCTACTTTTCAATTTTTCTTGTGAGCATATAAAATATATATGCATTGTTTTATGATAAGTTTGTATAAACATGTGATACCAATTTGGTGTAACCTCTCCATGGGTTGTAACATTTCTTCTTATTAAATTTTTCTTTGTTGATCAATATATATATTTGATAGGAAAAGATTCATTTCAAATAATCTTTGATAGGAAAAGACTCTCATACCTTTGGCTTTGAGAGATATTGCATTTGTATAATGAAATGGTCATATTTATAGATTTATAAAATTCAATATTAAACTATTTAAATTACAAATAATGGTTAGCTCAACAAATATCAAGTTGCTTCTTACTGTCATTTGCTTTAATAATTGCTTGGTCATAAATATTGAAAATGATATTTTGACACTGTTAATAGTGAGACTATTGTGTACTGATTTTAAAATATAAAATCTCGTCAAATGCAATTGTAGAAGTTTATATATTTATATTTTTTTTATCACAATAGCAGTATGATTAAATCAAAATAGGTGTACTTTATTTCTTAATTAAAACACAAAATTCTGTTTGTGCTATTATGATAATAGATGATTAAATGTTGACTAGTGTAGAACTTATTATCCTATAAAATAAGTAAAATTTAAATTTGTAAATAACTCCATTAACAAAAAATTTTGAAGTCACCACTGATAATAGAGGTTTACATGCATATATGTGTGCTTGCCCTTGTGTTTTTGCATGCCAAAATGTGTATATGTATGCACATCCTACATATATTTGGTTGATGAAATGTATTATCATGCATCCTATGAAATCCTAAATAACTTAATTTGGTTGGGCCTCAAAATAAATTAATGAGAAAAGAAATCAAAAGTAAATAAAAATTGTTTAAACTTTCCAAAAGCATATATATTTGTCGAGGATTAGTAAAATAATAAAGTTTACCAATAGAAATAAAAACTATGAAATTAAAATGAAAAAGAGAGTCACCTTCTCACATAGCATTGCATTTTCAGCTGCTAGGGCTTTCTCCTAAATTAGATGTAGGAATAAGAAAAAAGCAACATCAGCAATTGTGAAAATTAATATGCCTGTCAAGAAAAATGCAATTTTGCAAGACTCTGTTTGGTATTGTTTTTGTTTATTTGTGTTTTGAGAAACACAAATAAATAAATAAAAGTTTGAAATAATTTATTTTCATATAGTTCTAATTTTTGCAAAAACAGTTTTCAAAATTTGACAACCTTTCAATGTATTTCTCGAAAAAAGAGTTTTTATTTTTAAAAAAATTCCAAAAATAGTTTTTGAAAATAGGTGCAAAACACATTTTATGTTTTTTGAAAAACAAAAGCAAATTTTTTTTAAAAAAAAAGTCATACCAAACGGCCATCTCTTTCAACTTTGTTTTCAAGTTCTCAGAAGTTGTGACTTAAGTTGTATTGGTATGATGAATATGTGAACGAATTTATAAAGAGAAACAAAAAAGAAATAAAGTTAATCAATGATTAGTAACTATATGATCGGATTACATATCTTTTACACATAAAAAATGGATGACAAATATTACTGTCTATATTATTTATTATTTTGATACGATTATGCGACTATCGATCTCCAATTCATTTGTTTTTTTTGCGTAAATAATCTTCTCAAAGAAATACCAAACTTAAACACTATAAGAAAGTAGAGAATTGAAGAGACCTCCAATATTATTCTCTTACCTTTTTCTTGAGTTGTTCAATCTGCTCCTTGAAAACCTGCATCTGAAGCACATGACAAGAATCAAAGATATTATACTGCAAGTTCAATAATATTTTTAGGAATTGACTCTACATTTTGTTCCTCCTGAGTGAATCTTGTTGGAGAATTTTAATAAAAATAAAATATTATTTATGTAACAATTTATTTAGATCCATAAATGAGGAATCATTTGTATTTATTATATGTTACAAAAATAATTGTGTAATTAGTAACTTATTCAATATTATGTAAATAAATTGGTTGTATTAGTTGTTGGAATATTAAATTTGATTTTAAATTAAAGTTTCCACACATTTTTCTAGAAAGGTTTTTGATATTTATGTTCATGTATTTAGTAGGTTCACGTTCATGTATGTAGGGTCATAATTATGTTCATGTATGTGTATTGAAGGGTCATGGTCATACTCATGTATGAGATACTTTAGAATTAGGAGAATTAAATAATAGACTTATTCAATCTAGTCTATAAATACCTATGTACTTTCACAGTTTCATTTGAAGTGAAAAAAAAATTCAAGCTTTATAGTATTCCTCTTCCCTCACTCTCAATCTCCTTACCTCTTTTATTAGTCTTTGAATTCCAATAAAGTGATGTCAGAGCTACTACGTTCTTGGGAGATTTGATCGAGTATTATGATATGCTGAGTATGGAAGAATCACCTATGTGGTTTTATAGTGAGAAGTTGATATTCTCTAATTATAAAAGAATGAGAACTATTCTCTTTTATTATTTGAAAGCGTGTGATTTATATGATGTACTTGAAAAATAGCTAAGTAGTGGCTTGCCTATGAGAATTCGAGAGAAGAAAGAGAAGAAAGCACTCGAAGTTCTTAAGAAGGCAATACATTCAGAGATCTGGAAGCATACCAGTGAGATAAGATCTCCAAGTAGTGTTTGAAAGATGCTCGATCATATTGCCTCCAATCATGGTGGAGAAATTTTGCCTATTGAGTATTGGGCTCAATGCTTTGAAGCAGGTGAGTTTGTCGAAAAATATTGTGATTTTGTAAATAGACCAATAGAGGGTGTAGAGGAATTTCATCACATTGAAACTAAAAAATTTAAAAAGAGCGAAGTTGAAGGAGGACGTGAAAAAAAAATCATTGTACCATGGTGAATTATGGAGAAAAATATCATGTTGATGAAGAAAAAAAAGTCGAAGACATAAAAATTGAAGACCTTGGGAAAGTGGAAAAGAAAGATGTAAAGGAGCAAAGGTTTGAACATGAAGGGACTACATTAGAAAAGAAATTTGAGAATGAAAGAATTTTTTAAAAAAAAAGTGAAGAAAATATATTGGAGGAATATATAAAAGAGATTACAAAAGGTTGAGGGAAAGTTTGATAGCAGTCATGAGCTAATCTTAGCAAATGAAAGATTGGACCATCTTTTAGAAAATTTTAGCAATGGCAATGCTAATGCTTTGTTGAAAGCCGTATAAATCATAACTTAGCATTGGAAGTAGAGAATGGTTTAAGTGATGCTCGTTGGATAAGTATTGAGAAATATTTTAATTTGCAAGATCAATCAAAAGAAAAATTCAAGAAACATGGAAAGTTGAAGGAATATGAAGATCAACTACAATCTCGTTTGAAGAAAATTATGAAATGTGAAAAAACTAAAAAGCCGAAGAATTGAGCCTAGAGGGGGGTGAATATGCCAATAAAAAATAATATTTTCTTTTTAATAAAAGTTTTGATTCTTTTAATGACAACGATAAAAAACAGTGAAACAAAAACACATCCACCATAACACAATAGATTTAACATGGAAACCCTAGGCTATACCCCCAGAATAAAAACCACGGCACCAACACACAACAATGCACTATGAATCAACAAGGGTACAAGAAACACAACGAGAAAGGGATTACAACCATTACCATAATGTAGACCTAATTTTGCTTCTTGATTTAGCTCCCCGAGCACCTTATCGATTCCATAGCAACCACGAGCTCAACGACCTGATCTCCGCTTGATGACAACTCCAAGTTAACTAGGCTAAGTGCGTGGATGATGTGAAGATGAGTGTATATGAAAAATATAGTTTTAAGAAGAATACACAACCTAAAGTATTTGAAAACACTCTTGAATGCACTTAAATACACTTAGGTTGCTACAAAGTGGAGTGAAAATAAAAGAGTAAATGTAAGGCACTTAAAGAGAGAAAGTAACCTCCTTAAATGTTCAGAAGACACTCCTTAAACACAATGGACGAAACTATTAAGCTTATATACCAAACAGGGCTTAAACATGATTGGTTGATGAAATGAGTCTGGGCGCTCAAGCGCCTATCGAGCGTTCTGCGAGTACATTAACTCATCGTTTAAAAAGGGCTCAAGCGCTTTGCAAGCACCTTCAAGCGCTCTTATGAAGCGCTGGAGCGCGTTGCGAGCACCAAACGAGCGCTTTTCTCTGGAAAACCAAGGTGCACCAGGGCGCTCAAGCCCCTAGCGAGCGCCTAAAGAGCGCTCAACACTGGAAAGATGGTCAAAGAGGCGCTCGAGCGCTAAGCGAGCGTTGCTCTCTGGAGGAAAGGCGCTCAAGTGCTAAACGAGTGCTTAGTGAGCGTTGAGGGGCGCTTAAGCGCTCTGCAAGCGCTTGAGAACCTTAAGCTCCAAGCAACAGTAGAAACCATGCATGCAACATAAAAAGCCTTTTTTATGTAGGAAACAAACTAAACATGTAATAATTGTGCATAAGTGAGGCCATATACCTTGTTGGGGTTGCTGAAAGAAGTCTAGCAAATCCACCAATGCTAAGTCCGACGATGAGGAGAGCGGAGACACTAGACACACCCTACGACCAACATAAAACACAAAATTGGGGGTACAGACTCCGGCAGTTTTGTTGAATACCGAAAATAGCCAACTATACTAACAATCTCCCCTTTGGCGTTTTCAAGACAAAATCCCATAAAAAAACAACAGACTCAATACATGAAAAGAACCAGATACAAAGAGATCCACAAACTCTTAGAACCTAGACACTAATCATGAGGCATAGAGGCTGC
The DNA here is from genome assembly GCA_032270985.1 of Heliamphora pulchella. Lineage (NCBI taxonomy): Eukaryota > Viridiplantae > Streptophyta > Magnoliopsida > Ericales > Sarraceniaceae > Heliamphora > Heliamphora pulchella. Next base: position 2,137 of record JAULJZ010064781.1, on the reverse strand, counting down.
ATAACCTGTATAAAAAACTACACACCAACGCCAACAAAGTGAAGAACAATAACATGAAATTGAAAGCATGGCTGAAATAGTAATCATACATGCAATATAACATATATGCAAAATAAAGATATCATGAGCCATGATGATAACAAAAGATCATGCATACATAAATATCGTCGCGCCACTAAAACAGCAGTTTTAAGTACATCGATACAAAAATGATAGGCTGGGAACAAAATACATAAAAAAATACATCAGGTCTTATCTAAGTACATAAATTGCTATAACCGCTGAAGCTGAAAGCATATAACTATTACATGTTCTCCCCCTTTTGTCACGGAGACGCTAAGGGAAAAAATAGGCAGCAAAGCTAGGCCTCACCGGGAAGAGCCTCGTCGTCGGTGGTGGCATAATCTGCGTCGATGCACTGCTGGATCTGTGCAAGCTGAAGACCGACAGAAGCCAGCTGCTCCTGGAAAATGACGAGCGTCTGATCGTGTGCATCGAACCTGGCCTTGAAGCGGGCGAGATACTGAAGCACCTGTGACATCGGGTCAGCAGGAGGATCACCGACAAGAGGATCGACCGGTAAAGGCGGGAGAGGAGCAGAAGATGAGGACGGGCGAGCGCCAGAATTGGATGCGAGGGCAGGAGGACGAGCAACAGGCAGTGCATCTACAACGGGTAGAGGAGCTGGAGCAGCGTGTAGAGAACGGAAGGCAAGGATGACGACAGGATACTCAGGAGGTGCACGCTCCCCAACCAGGGTGGCTGAAGGATCCACGTCCAGATGCGCAGTACTGAGACTCTCAGTCTGTAAGGATATATCACCCTTGGGGTAGAGCACGGGCTCCCCGAGGATGGTCGGAACAGAACGAGACCGGCAGAACCGAGTGATAAGGGAGCAGAAAGGAATGCCGGTAGTACCCAAAGGGCGCTGGGCATATGACTGAATGATGTACCAGATGTGAGATGGAAGAGTGATAGAGTACCCACGACTAATGGCATATAGAAGATGGGTATGAGGGGCAGTGATGTTGGACGTGTGTCCAGTGGGCTCAATGATTGAAGCAACAATCTTGTTGAGAGTACAATAGTTTGGAGTAAGATGGTGCTGTTTAAGATGGGTAATGCGGCTATAGGCCCCGTCAGATAGCTCCTGGGAGACCTCACCCCAAGAGGGACAAAAGTAAGCGGCGAGAGGATACTGAGGAGCTTCGACAAGCAAGACACCGTATAAGGAGACAATGTCCGCAATGGAGAAGACAAGAAGACGGCCACGAACCCAAGTGGTCAGAGACCACTGCTAACGGTCAACGTTAGAGACATTCACATAAAACTCGCGAACCATCTCGGAAAGCACCTCACGGTGACCAGAGCAAAGGTCTACCTAGCCACATTGAGCAAACTGCTCGGCAAGGCCGGTTGGAAACGAAACTCGAGACGAGGACATTTCTTTCGATAAGAATACCCTGTCCAGTAAGCACCCCATAGGCCGTACGAGCCTCCAGAGTGGGGAGAGGGTTGTAACCCAAAGACCAGGCATGTGGCCTCTTCCACCAACGGGACTTAGTCCCGCTGGTGGAGCCTCCGACATGGAAGCAGGGGAGGCTGATGATGGCAAGCAGAAAAAGAAGAGAAAAGATGCAAGAAGGGAAAGAGAGGGAAAAAGACATACCAACGAAAGAAGAAACACCCCGAGCCATGGAGAAAAATAGGAGTGACGCCGAGGAAAGCGAAGAACTCCAAGGAGCGAAAGAGAGAGAGAAAGAGAAAGTTTAGAGAGAGAGGAAAGGTGAAAAATGAGAGAGAGTGAAGGATAGGAAAGGACAACGACGCCCTTAAAGGGCAAAAACGCGCATAGGCGCTCAAGCGCTGTGTAAGCTCACAGCGAGCGTGCGTCAGCGCTCAAGTTCTGTGCGAGCGCACAACAAGCGCATTAAAAGCTGGTATACGCGTATGGGTGCTAAAGCGCCATACGAGCGCCTAATGAGCGCCTGGAGGCACTTGAGCGCCCTACGAGCGCCAAGCATTGGAGAGCAATAAAAGCCAGATTTCAAAAAGAAACCCCACACCCCAAGAGACTCCCTCTCACTGCAAAAGCAGGCACAACACATGCAACTCAAGAAAAAACAAGCACATATAT
>JAULJZ010064740.1:0-13355 GCA_032270985.1 Heliamphora pulchella | reverse complement strand
CTTCCGATCTGAGAGGGGCAGCGGTGGCTGCAGTGTGAGGGTTGGCGGTGGCGGCAGTGTGGGGGTCGGCGGTCAGCGGTCGGCGGCGGGCGACGGTGAGGGAGGTGGTCGGTGCTTTTGAGGTGTAGGGGTGGTTTTGGAGTGTGGGGTGGTTTTGAGGGTGATTTTGGGGTTGTGATGGTGGTTTACGTTAAAAATTTTAACGGTTAGATCTATTTGATATTAAAATTAAACCTGCGGAGATGTTAGTGATATTTTTGAAACCACATGAGAGGTTGTTATTTTTGTCAGAAATCTCAGGGGAGGTCAGTGTAATTTATCCTAAATAATATTAAAAATAATTGCAAAAATTTATATTTTAAAATATAAAAAAAATTACTTCAAAATAAATAATTTAATTTTATAAAAATTAATTCCAACATAATGCAGTAGTATTCTCAATATATACCATTCATGCATAATAATTTTTACTAGTAAAGAAATATCAATTTAATTATTTTCCGTTAAATAATTGAGAGAGACAAAAATATCCAAATATAAGTAGTGATAAATGGTACTACTGACGGATTTGGAAATAATTGTGGGAAGGAGAGTCATGAATTGAGTGTTTGTGAAGTTATCAACCAAGCATTCAAGTTCCTGATTCGTAGTTATCCGGTTGTCCTTTATTGAAGGGGTTTTGGTAGAGTTAAAATTAATAATTTATAAATTATAATTTATAATAAAAATTATAAGTATTTAGTAAAAATTATAATTTATAACAAAAATTATAAATATTTAAAAAAATTATAATTTATACTTAAAATTAATAATAAAAAACTAAAAATTACTTATTGTTAATTTGCCAAACACCCACATTAAATGCTCATGTGGTCCCACAAATTACCCAAAAGGTAAAAACACGGAAGAAGAGAGAGTTGGCTGAGTTAATTACATGAAATCATCAACCAAGCATTCAAAATTGTGAGGGGTTGTTACTTCATAAATATAGCACAGAGAGAGACAGTCCTAAACTCTTAAAATAGCAATGGTAGGTACAGTGTAAAAAAAATATTGTTTGCTCTATTGTGTATATATGTGTCACAACAAAAAAATGTTGTATTGCAGATCTTGTTGGAGAACTTTTAATAAAAAGAGATAATTATATTTACCTTCCATAAGGTTTAAATTTATTACAGGGACCTCTCATGTGGTCTTTGAAATTACACTAATTTTATCTGAAATTTAATTTTTAACATCAATTGCACCTGATGTTAAAATTTTTCTTGAAATTTAACGAAAATCGCCATTCTCACCCTAAAATCACCCTCTAAAACCACATTTTCCCTCCAAAATCACATTTCTCATCCCAAAACCACCATTCCCAAAACCACCATTTCGTTGAAATTTGGGGTGGAAATGGTGGTTTTGAGGGGCGGGAGGTGGGTTTGAATGGTGGTTTTGGGTGGGAATGGTAGTTTTGGGGTGGGAGGGGCGATTTTTGTTAAATTTTAATGAAAATTTTGACATTTTGGTGCAATTGATGTTAAAAATTAAATTTCATGGGAGGTTAGTGTAATTTCAAAGACCACATGGGAGCTTCCTGTAATAAGCATAAATCTCATGGGAGGTAAGTGTAATTATCCTTAATAAAAATAAAAACAAAATAAATATTTAATTATTTTTTACTTAATTATTATGCTTATCGGTTTTAGGATGGTGCCTAATATGGTTTTTAATCTCACTAGAAACATCTTCTCTAATTTATATTATTTTTATGCTTGATTATTTCTGTACGGTGTTAAACCGTAGATTCTATTTATTTGGTGGGATGAACCCGACCCGTCTGCTCCTTCCTTTCGTCGACCACCTACAAATACCAATAAACATAAACTATCCGGCGGTAAAGCTCCGAAAACTGCTTCGACGATCAAATTAGCTTAAGGTCCTCATAATGGGAAAAGATATCTCAATCAAAACTCAAATTCACAGTATCGAAAAAACCAACCCCTTCTCTTGGCGGGAGATTCATCTTTTCTAAGGGCCAGATGCACTTTTTCCCGTAGCTTCATGATTACTTCTGACTCCTAACCCTGTAGGGCGGCTCTAAACGTCATATCGGTACAGAACTAACGTCTCGAATAACGTTCGGTCACGTCACCATTAAGATCGACACCTTGGCCAGTCTTTTAGGCCGAGAACGCACTCGATGGGAGGAGGCACTGGGTTTAGACATATTAAATGTTGTACCTTCGTGGTCAAATCGAATTAAATATTTTGTCAAAACTCAATCGTCGTGCTGCAGCCGAGGCTATCGAGGTCGTCTTCGTACATCGGCCATCCACGTGTCGAGACCACCTATAAATGGGTAAAGCCCCTTTCGGGCTATGGTGAGGCCTGTGAGACATGGGCCTGGGCCATAGGCCCGTCACCTATGGACCTCAGCCCATAGCTCTTCATTTGCCCCTCAGCTCTCCTCATGCTCGGCTTGAAGAGAGCTGAACCGTTCCATTTTTTTTATTGCACCACCGCCGCCAGTTTTAAAAGCATTTAATTATTCCGTGCCACGTGTCAGAATGTGTTTGGTACCCTTGGAAGCATTTCACACCTTCCCGAGGGTAGGCAGGTGTCCATTGATCCTCCCAAAGCGACCGTTGGCGCTTGATGCGGGAGATCTCTATGTATATAAATGGAGATCCTCGTCTCTTTCCTCCCTTTCTGGTGCCTTCATTCTTCGCACACAAAGTCGCAGAAGCGTTTCTTTCCCTCGACCCCATCGACGACGGTGAAACCTTATTGTCAACGTCAAAATTCATCGGAGCTCTCTTCCTTTCTTCCTGCGAGCATTGTTCTCCTACCAGTAAGTTTAGTTGCTTCTATTCTTTTTCTTCTTTTTGTTTTTATTGTTCTTCACGTCCTTCATCCTCACAGCCCCTAGTTAGGGTTTCTTCTTCTTTTGCATATCTGGTCTCCCTTTCCTTCCCCATCTCCTAGTTTCTTTTTCCTACCCCGTTGTCATGGCCAGAAAGGAAAGTTCGTCAAAGAAGTTAGCACCCCTACTGCCATAGCTGCCTTAAGGGTAAAATATCATATCATTCCCTCTGTCACGGTTCGCTATTGCGATCTTGACGTCCCTGGGTCGCCTTTCTGCCCCAAAGGAAACGAGGTAGAGTTCCCCATAGCCGCCATAGTGGAGGCCGGGGTACGTTTCCCGGTTGATCCTCTCCTGAGAGATATGTTGGCCACGTGCTGCCTTACCCCTCACCAAGTGTCCATAAACTCCATTTGAGTCGTTATGGGGTTGGCTGAGATTAACCGGCGTTATGAGTTGAACCTTGGCATCCCCGAGATCTTCCACTGCTACACCATCACTGGCAACGAGAACTTGTACTATTTCCGCCAGAGGAGCGTCGCACAGCAAATGGTGCATGACCTCTCCGAGTCGGACAAACACAGCGATGACCTCATACCGGTGGGAGGAGACTTCGAGTTCCAGGCCAACCGTGCTGGACTTGCTGGCCGGTCAATCCCATGGGTACCAAGGAGTCTAGGTCAGTTCGGCTTCCCTTTTCCCTTTTATTTCGATTTCCCTTTATTTCTTTCATGCTTTGCTATTTTGCGTTGTACAAATGTGTAATCTTCTGTTCTTTATTTCAGCTGCCTCTCTTGCTAAACAACAGAAAAGAAGGGCCAACTTCGGCGAAGTCTAACGTTGCTTGCATATCCAGGAGTCTCGTTCTGCCCCAGATCTTCTCGGCTACGTGCCGAGCTACTAAAGAGTAATCCGGCACTGGGGAGTTCTGCAACGTGAACTCCTCCCCGTTGTTCGGCAGCAACAGGTACTTTCCCCCGCAGCACCAGCATCCTTGCCTCTACCTCACCCCGAAGAGAGAGACGAGGACATGCCTCACCAACGAACGTTTGACCTCAGAAGAGCGGTGCTCGGTCGTGACGTCGCGAGCACCTCAGTCACTCCAACCGTGAGGATAGCGGCCCCAACACCTCCTCGAGAGATCGCTCTCACATTACTGCCACCTGCACCCCTGCCACCTGTGCCTAGTCCTCCCCTAGAGCATACGGCGATGGGGGGCGAAGTTCGTTCATGCTCATTGTCTTCGCCTGATGCTCGGCTCACTCAACGCCGATGCCTGGTGCTCGAAGACGGCACTTCTATTGCATCCGAGGGGGTTGCTCCCGTCAGAGAAGTGGAAGCAGTGGCCCCTGCCCCTGCCCCTGCCCCTGGCTCCCTGAACTCGTCATCGAAGGCCGACAAGTCAACGTTGGTGACTCTTCTAAAACTGGGAGGGTGGCCGAGTGTCTAGCTAGGGGACTGGCTCTGCCGCTGGACATCGCCGACTACTCTGGCGTAAACTTGCCCTCTATCTTCGAGAGAGTCTTCCAGCTCGGCGTTGGGGTAAACAACCTTGCATTTCCTTGTACTATCTTTCATGTATCCCATTGTTTGGTTTTTTACTAAGTGTTCCTCTTTTTGTTCAGCAACTGCAGGCCGTGACCGTGCTACATGACCGTTTTGCCGAGGTCTCGAGGGATACTAAGAAACTCGGCAAAGCGCTTACCCAATCCACCAAGCATGCTAAGAGCATGGAGGTGGATTTGGCTAGGAACGCTTCCATCCTGCAAGGCGTGGAGGACTGGCTGAAGACGGCCGAAGACGAAGAGAAGAAGGCCAGAGAGAAAGTAAAGAAGGTGAAGGAGGAGGTGGCAGCCATAATGGCGATCAATGCGGAACTTAAAAACATGATTGCTGCGGCCCAGGCGGAGGTGGAGACGCAGAAAAAGATAAATCCATCCATTCGTCTTTGCGATGTCCAAGACACAGCCACTAGCCGCCACGCCTATGATAGAGAGGAAGTGGTGGAGATCCCAGACGATGATCAAGAAGAGAGGGAGGGTGAAGGCCGAGCCAAGGTGGATGATGCCCAAACTTGAATTTTTTTTTTTGGTTGTCTTGGCCATTTTATCCTTTGTAAGGCCGGACTTCCCCCGTTGTACTGGTATTTAAGTCATGGAATGAAAGCCTATTTTTATCATATGAAACCACCTGTGGGAATGTATGTAACTCTATTTCCTTTCTTCTCGCCTGCTTTTATTCCATCTCCTGGCCAAACTGGCCTCCGTCGAGGGGTTGTTATAAACCCTGGGAGTGTACTCTTGAGAGGATATTCCATCCTCAGGCCGAGCTGGCCTCCGTTGAGGGGTTGTTAGAAACCCTGAAAGTGTAGACTCCTGAGAGGATAGTCCATCCTCAGGCTGAGCTGGCCACCGTCGAGGGATTGTTAGAAACCCTGGGAGTGTAGACTCCTGAGAGGATATTCCATCCTCAGGCCGAGCTGGCCTCCGTCGAGGGGTTGTTAGAAACCCTGGGAGTGTAGACTCCTTAGAGGATATTTCATCCTCAGGTCAAGCTAGCCACCGTCGAGGGGTTGTTAGAAACCCTGGGAGTGTACTCCTGAGAGAATATTCCATCCTCAGGCCGAGCTGGCCACCGTGGAGGGGTTGTTAGAAATCCTGGGAGTGTAGACTCCTAAGAGGATATTCCATCCTCAGGCCGAGCTGGCCACCTTTGACACCCAAAGTGTGCATAAATCTTTCATTCATTCTTAACAAACAAGGAAGGATACAAAACACTTAGTGATAAAGACAGAAAAAGAGAAAAATATAGGACGCTTAATGATAAAAACACCCTGAGATTAGCCGAATTCCATAGTCGAGGAACTTCTCTCCCATCAGTATTTTTGAGACGGTAGGCACCTCGGCCCATAATCGTTTTTACTCTGTAAGGTCCTTCCCAATTCTGTCCTAGCTTTCCCTCTCCTAGAGTCTTCACGCTGCCTATAACCTTCCTTAAAACCATATCTCCAACCTGAAACTCCCTTGGCTTGACCCTTGTGTTATAATCCCTACTTATCTCTTGCTGATACGATCTGTTCTTCAGCAACACTTCCTCCCGCCTCTCCTCAATCAAGTCCAACTCTTTGGCTAAGATATCTGTATTTCGCTCGAGATCAAAGTCGTCGGACCTCATCGTTGGCAACCCAATCTCAAGGGGTATGACGACCTCGGTGCCATAAGACATTGAATAAGGCGTTTCCCGGGTAGATCTTCGCGGTGTGGTTCGGTACCCCCATAACACATGGGAGAGCTCGTGACCCACCTGCCCTTCGCCTTTTCCAATCGTTTTTTGATTCCGGACATGATGGTCTTGTTGGAAGCCTCGGCTTGACCATTGCCTTGCGGATATGCCAGAGTGGAATTGTGGTGCTTAATCTTCAGTTCGGCACAAAATTACCGAAACAATCTGCCATCAAACTAGGTGCCGTTGTTCGAGATGATAGTGCGCGGAATGCCGAACCTTGTCACAATATTTTTCCAAATGAACGTTTTCATGTCCGACTCTTTGATGTTGGCGAGTGGCTCTGCCTTAACCCACTTAGTGAAGTAGTCCGTAGCTGCCACCAGAAATTTTTTATTTCCAACTGCCTTGGAGAATGGACCAACGATGTCCAGTCCCCATTGAGCGAACAGCCATGGGCTATGCAAAGGATTTAATGCTCCTACGGGCTGATGTTTGTGGGGGGCGAACAATTGGCATTTCTCGCACCTCCTGGCGTACTGCTGTGCATTCTTCTGCATATAGGACCATCAATATCCCTGAGAAATCGCTCGGTGAGCAAGGGACCGTCCCCATGTATGACTGCCATATATCCCGTCGTGAATCTCATACAAGAGATCATCCAGCAGATCTAAATGTACACACAGCAGGTACGGTCCAGTGTAGGACTGCCTATACAACTTGTTCGTTTGGGAAAGCCAGAAGCGAGCTGCCTTGAGGCGTAGCTTGTGCCCCTCTCTTTTATCGGTTGGAAGCGTACCCTGTTTTAGGAACGCGACAATGGGGTCCATCCAGGTCGATAAGGAAACAGTTGGCAGAATTTCAACATGTTCCGTACTCGCATTGTCAATGCTCGGCCCCGGGAGGAACCGAACTACCACCGTTCTTTCTTTGCTCGTTCCAACGACCGAGGCGAGACTAGCGAGTGAATTAGCGTGATTATTTTCGGCTCGGCCAACTCATTCAATCTTGATGGAGGAAAACCTGCTCATGGCCTCTGTGGCCTTTTGGAGATATTTCATCATACGCTCATCTCTTGCTTCATATGCCCCGTTTTGCTAGCTGACAATCAGTTGGGAATCGCTGAACACTTCAATCATTGTGATACCTAGCTTTGTTGCTGTCTCAAGTCCTGCTAGTAGTGCTTCATATTCAGTCTCGTTGTTAGAGGCAGTAAAGACTAGTCTAAGAGCCTGTTCCACTATCAAGCCATCAGGAGATGTAAGGACCGTTCCCACCCCTTCTCCATGGTTGTTTGATGCCCCATCAACATGTAACGTCTAGAGCCCTGCCGAACACGTAGGAGCTAGGAGTTCGGCCATCCCCTCATCTTCTCTCTCTACCCTCAGCACATGCCCGAAAAACTCGGCAACAAAGTCTGCCAAGACTTGAGCCCTAATGGTTGTCCTGGGTTTAAAGCTAATATTATGATTCCCTTGCTCAATGGCCCACTTAGTCATTCTTCTCGTCAGGTCTGCCTTGGTGAACAGGGCCTATAGGGGGTATTTTGTAAATACGATAATGGCATGCGCCTGGAAATAGTGTTGTAATTTTCGCGAGGCAATGATCAGGACATAGGCCAACTTTTCCAAAGGCAGATATCTTATCTCTGACCCGGTAAGAGTGTGGCCTACGTAGTACACTGGGATTTGTTACTTATCCTCCTCTCTGACCAGTACTGCACTGACGGCGTGGGATGAGACTGCCAAATACAAATACAGCTCCTCTCCATCCTTAGGAGTCTAAAGCAAAGGCGGGAAGACAAATACGCTTTGAGGTCGAGAAGAACTTGCTCACAGTTCTCATCCCAACAAAACCTTTGCCCTTTCTTCAATGTCAGGAAGAACAGTCGACATTTATCACGAGGGGCCCGGCTTATGAATCGATTCAACGCAGCCGTCATCCCTGTTAGTTTCTGTATATCCTTGACCGAACAGGGCTTTCGAATATCCAGGATAGCCCTGATTTGGTCTGGATTGGCCTCAATTCCCCGATGCGTGACCAAAAAGCCAAGAAATTTGCCCGAGCCGACACCGAAGGCGCATTTTGCGGCATTTAAACGGAAGCTGTGGACTTTCAGGATAGCAAAGATTTTTTGCAGGTCACTCAGACGGTTCTCCTTCCATTTGGGTTTGATTACCATGTCGTCTATATAGGCCTCCATCGTTTTCTCAAGTACTTCAACGAACATCCGCGTAACCATCCTCTGAAAGGTTGCCCCCGCATTTTTAAGGCCGAACGGCATGACGTTATAACAATAACTTTCGCGCGGGGGGATAAATGATGTTTTCTCTCGATCTTAGCCCAGCATGGCTATTTGGTGATAACCCCGATATGCATCCAAGAAACTCATATGCTGATGCCCCGCTGTTGCGTCTACCAGTTGATCAATCTTTAGAAAGGGAAAACTGTCCTTTGGGCAAGCTTTGTTTAGGTTCGTGAAGCCAACAAAAACCCTCCACTTTTCTCCCTTCTTACGTACCACCACTGTATTAGATAACCACTCAGGGTATTGAACTTCCCTTATAGCTCCAGTTGCCAGTAGCTTCTGTACTTCCTCGATAACAGCTTGCCTATGATGTGGGGCCGAACGCCTCCCCCTTTGCTTCACTGGTTTGAATGTAGGATCGACATTAAGGGCATGACATACAAACGCATAATCTACCCCCGGCATGTCATAGGGTGTCCAGGCGAAAACCTCCATATTCTGACGTAACAGTCGAAGGAGCTCCTCTTTCTCTTGTCCAGACATGGTTGACCCGAGGAGGAAAAACTTCTCTGGAGAGCCTGGATCATTCCCAACCGTCTCAAGGTCTTCCACAGCTTTATCCTGGACCACTCTCCTAACATCATCCTAGACGGGAGGATCACTTATGCCGACAACCTTCACCTCGCAAGGCTTTACTTCGGCCCTGAGGGCCGCCACGAAACAGTTCTTGGATGCAGTCTGATCTCCATAGACGACTTCCATTCCTTCGGCGGTGGGGAATTTTAGCACTTGATGATATGTAGATGGGACAGCCCTCATTTCATGCAACCAGGTTCGTCCCATGATGGCATTATAGGCCGAGGGGACGTCAACTACCAAGAAAGTTGTTGCGATCTCGACCGTACCTACCCTTACCTGTACAATAACGCTTCCTAGGGGCTAGGCCGGCTGTGAGTTGAATCCAACAAGCGGAGTGCGCGATGGGGACAGGTCTCAACTGCTGAGACCGAGCTTTTGAAAGAGGCTGTAGAACATAACTTCGACCAAACTGCCTTGATCAACCAACACCAGCTTGACCTCAAAGCCTGAAATAGCCAGAGAGATAGCCAACGCATCGTTATGGGAGTGCTGAACTCGTTCTGAATCCCCGTCCGAGAATGAAATTTGGTTACCATTTTCCCCTTCTCTAGCCCTTTTCCCATTTCCTGCCTGCACTGTCATTACCTCGGCTATGTGCCCCAATCGCTGCAACTGCCCTCGCTGGAGGTTCTTTTGTTGTGGCCCTGCCATTCCGTGAATCACGTTGATTACGCCGCGGTGCACTGGTCCACTGGAAGGCTCTACTCTCCTCTCGCCAGGGGATTTTCGCCTATCTGTCCCAACATCCAGGAATTCTTTCAAGTGCCCAAGCTGTACTAAGTCATCAAGATGCTTTTTAAAGGCCCGGAAGTCTTCCGTCCGATGACCCCTATCTCTATAATAGGAGCACCTCCACTTTATACCACGCTCTATGGCTGATTGAACAACCGAATTGGGCAGTCGGGGAGGCCATTGGAAATATGGCATGTCCCTAATCTGGGGTAGGATTTCATTAATTGAGTCAGTGAAAACTGCGTTTACCTCCTCTCATCTGCGCTTAGCCCCCAACCGAAGCGTGACATTCTTAGGCTCGGCCCTAGTCCTCTTTACTGGCCTCGCTAGACTCGACCCTTTGATTCTTGCAGGGCTGTGCCTCCGCGATCTCTCCGGAGTCACCCTTCGTTCCCCAACCCTACTTCTTACCTCGACACTGCCCATATCCTCTTCCACCCTTATATATTGCTCGACTTGGCTCATCAGCGTCGAGATCCGCTGCGGTGGCTTTTTTTGTTAGGGAGGCTCTCAGCTTGCCTCTGGGAGGGAGGCCATGTTTAAAGGATGCCACGGCTAGCTCTTGGTACACCTCCTAATACTTCCTCGTATACTCGCGCAAAGACTTCTTTTCCTTCCGTAGAGCCATAAGCGAATCAATCTCCTTTGGGATTTTCGTATTAGTGATGAAGCACGCTACAAACTTTTGTGATAGATCCTTCCAACTCGTCACCGTCCGAGGCTTCAACCGGTCAAACCAGCGCAACCCAGCCTCACCTAGACTGGAAGGAAAAACTTTACACATGAGAGCGTCATTACAACACCATAGCGTCATCATCTGTCTATAATGGCTGATGTGTGTATTAGGGTCTAAATGTCCAACGTATGATTTAAACCTGGGCATGGAGAAACTCTTCGAGGGTTCGGCCTGGTCCAAATAATTAGCAAACGGTGTGGCTATCTTCTCTTCCATCGTCGCACCAAGTTCGGTGATTGCTTAAGGTATTGATGACATGCCCTCGTGCCTTCGTGGGGGATCCTTGTCCCATTTTGACATCCTGGGAACGTAGCTGCTCTCATCTGTGCTGGACTCTTTCTTTTGTTTGGTGAACTCCCGGAGGATCCGGTCCAACTCCGGGCCAACCTTGCTCACCTTCTTCTTGCCCCTGGGCCCAAGAGATTCTGGCTCCGCCGTGTGTGAACTTTCCACATGGGCCTGTGGATCCCGTTCCTGGTTCCTCAAAAAAGCGCGGAGTTTCTGGATTTCCTGTCCCATAGAGAGGAACGCCGACTCCCTGGCAAGGACGGGCTCGAGGGCCCTAGCTATTACGGGAGTAGGCTCTTTTCCCTCCCTCCTCTGCGATTTCCTCCCCTCTTCAGAGGCGGGCGAGGCATGTTCGTCGAGTACTGTCGGCACCTTGGAAGATGTCGCCATTAGGACGCTGAGACGGTTACACTCGGGTTCCCACAGACAGCGCCAATGTACGGTGTAGAGCAATAGATTCTATTTGTTTAATGGGTTGAACCCGACCTGTTCGCTCCTTCCCTTCGTCGACCACCTACAAAGACCAACAAACATGAACTATCTGGCGGTGAACCTCTGAAAAATCGCTCCGATGATCAAGTTAGTTCGTTGTTTTGTTTTATAATGGAGAGTATAACTGCCTGGAACCACATTCCACAGTCACCTTCCTTTTCACGGAAGACTTACCTTTTATAGGGAGTCAAGTGCTCTTCTTCCCCTAGCTTCATGATGACTTCTGACAGCTATCGCTGCAGGGCGGCTCTTCACATCACATCGCTACAAGGACAGACATCTCAAAGAACGTACGATCATGTCACCATTAAGACTGACACCTCGGCCCTCTCCTTGGGTCGAGACTCGTGGCTCACAGTGCCCGCCGAAGTGGAAGGCACTCGATGGGAGGCGGCGTTCGGTCTAATCACATTAAATGCAGCACCTCCGCGGTCAAATCGTATTAAATGTTTTGTTAGAACTCGATCGTTGTGCTGTGGCCGAACCTGTCGAGACCGTCTATGTACATTGGCCATTTCGGTACCGAGACCACCCACAACTAGGTAATACCCCTTTCGGATCATGATGATACTTGTGAGGTGTGGGCCTGGGCCGTAGGCCCGTCCATTATGGACCTCGGCCCATATCTTTTCATATACATACACAGATACACAAGAACCCAATCGTCTCTTTTGACTTGCTTCCTCCATAAATCGATCGATCGATCGATCAATCAAAAACTCAAAGAACAAATCTGAATCTTAGATCTTTTCTCTGTGCCTACGAATTTCTGTGTGAACGAGAGGATCATCTCCAATACCCAAAACGCAATAACAAAGGTTACTTCATGTTCCCCGACGAAACCCACGCCAACAGTAGCTCATATCATGAGATCGATTGTCTGTCCAATGGGAAAGATCGCGCGACAGTACTAGCACTAGTGCTAGCGCTTCCTCATCCTCCTACGCCAAGCCCTAGGCCATCAGAGGAGGGACCTCCCCGCCTGACATCATTGTCATCGCCGGCAGTACCAGCGTCATCGTCGTTGTTATTTCCAACTGTAGGCGATGAGTCCATGAAGATTTGCAGTTTCTCCAGTGTAGTATCTCATACTAAAGATCTATCCGCTGATGGCCATCGGGGCTTAAACTTGTTGTCAAATCAGGTGCTTCGTTGGTGATGGTGGTGGAAGATAGGAGGGCCAAAATGGGGATTGGAAAGGGAAGAGAAACTGCAAATCTTCATGGGCTTGGTTTTGGTTCTGAGTTTCAGGAAGGAAGAGAAAGAGTGGCAAAATGGGAAATTTACTCACAATAATAAGGGTAAAATTGAAAAATCAATAATGAATTAGATAGAATCTAACGTTTTCTGTTATGTTTGTAACTAGGTTTAACGGTTGGGTTAATTTGAGGCAAAAAACTAAACCAGGGGAGAGAGCAATGATATTTCAGAAAGCAGAGATGGTGTTTCTGTTTTTGTCAGAAACTCTAGGGGAGATCAGTGTAATTTACCCTATTTTCTAACTTCTGTTATTGTGGAATTAATATTTTTATTAGGAATCTTGCAATATTTAGTAAAGGGTAGTCTAGGAATATTACGTTTTCATAATTTAAGTTAATTTCGTTTTTATATTTAATTAGTTTCTTGTTCTACACAGATTATGTTTAGTCTATCATAAAAAAGTTGTAAGCCTTATGACTATAGAGGGTTGTAATCAATAATATTTCAGACTATTCACTCATTCCAAATTGTTTGATATTTAGTGGAATTGACACACACTTCAATGCCTTCAATCCAAATATTCGTGAAGAATCAATAGGTTTAAAGAAGAGTCGTGGCGATCTTGCAGCTCATATTCTGCTTCCAACACACTTCGTTGTATCTGTTTGGAACTTGTGAAAGGGACGCAAAAAGGAAGGGGAAGTAAGTGAAGGAAAAATTCCCACAAAAAATAGTTATGCTTCTTTGTTGGTTTTGAAAATAAAAGGAAAGACAGGTGAGAAGGAAAATAATGCATGATTCCAAAGAAAAAACAAGGAAAAAATAATAATAAGATTGCATCTAACAAATAAAAAGAATAAGAAAGGAAAGTGAGGAGGAAATGAATGTTCCATTTATTCTCCCTTACAGTTTTTCCCTTTTTCTCCCACAACAGTGGGAACCAAACA
>JAULJZ010064729.1:0-13355 GCA_032270985.1 Heliamphora pulchella | reverse complement strand
TGACCACGCGCTTCTGAGCGTCGCTGCTGCGTGTGGGTCTGGCGGTTGGTTAGAGTGTAGAACCAGAGCTATATGTCGGCGTTTGGGAGCAGGTTGCATTTACCGAGATAATGGCATACAGTTGGTATTCAGGTGTTTGCATCAAATGGGCGCCTGGTGTGAGACGCATTTTTTTTAAACCGTGGGCCATACAGCTAGTTTTATCAAAACCGTGGGACCTTTTTAAAACTGTGGCCCAAGAAACCTATCCCTGTGGTGCTTGGCTGAAGCGGCGCCCTACACGTCATCTTTTTTTCTTCGGGCATTAGGTCTGCTATTTGAGCAGATCCAAGCACTTTTGATGATTTATGCTGGGAGTAAGTGGGACCCGCGCGGGTTTGAGAGATATGTATGCACTTCTCATGGTCATCTTGGATTGATTTATGTTAGGAGCAAGTGGGACATGTGGTTTTCAGTTGGCGGGACCCACGATAATTCTTTATATATGGAGTGTGGGCCCCTTTTTTGCTTAGCTTTGGGATTAATTGGAATGAGGGTTCCTCTTTTTTTTAGTGGAACCCAGGATTTGTGTTCTTTAAAGTTTTGCAAGGAAAAGCTGGAGTGGTGATTGTGGGTTCATTATCGGGTAACACTTGTAAAATCATGGTTAGAGTGGGCCGAGCAGTGTGTACTACATCTAGCAGGTGAAAGTGTTTTTAAGCACGTAAGTGCTGTGTGGACAGAGGTTATTATTAGATGGTTTATTGGTTTCTTGAGCCAATGGAATTTGTTTTGGTGCTCAGTGGTCTTATTAGATCTTTACACTGTTGGGAGGTGTTCAATTTTTTACTGGCTTGGATGCGAAAATAGGCTCGATGGTTTTTTGAGCGATGATTCTCTTGCGTAGAGAATTAGTTTCTTTGGCTTCCCTCGCTTGTGGGGTTTGGATGCCTTCTTGGCACTGTTGAGGACTGATTTTGATTTCTGAGCAGTTTGGGTTATAGGTGCCGGTTGTCCTCTTAATGCTCTTGCTGGATGCTGCTCTCCTTTTTTTGCCTGAATTTTGGAACCTGTGACCCTATCGAGGACCTGATCATCAGTAGGAATTAAGAGTTTTCAGTAATATTAGCTTGTTCAATATTGGGAAGTTAGCTTTGGCTTCTATTTTCAGTAATTTTGTGTGTATAAACGTGGCTTTAGCTAGTTGAGTTAGCTTTTGGTGGCGTCCTACCCATGCGGGTTGTGCTTGGGCGAGTTCGTTATTTTGTTGTCTCAAATCCATGCAGGGTATGCATGGTTTTGCTTTCTAGTTATGTAACCCCGCCGTTGGGCGGGGTTAGGTGTCATGATTGTTGTTAGTTTTCGAATTTTTGTTATGTTGGTAAGTGATGTAACTACCTGAGGTATGCTCCTTGGAAACATGTACATTTTTTTCTTTTTTTTTTATGTTACAATTAATTACCCAAAAAAAATCTAAACAAGCACTCTGATAGGCCCAAGGCTATTACCCGATCAAAGATCAAACAAACTTCAGTCTCACGACTGGATGCCGTAACCGAAACGTATATTAACAAAATCAAGCCTCAAAACCAAGAAGATACAGACTAGGTAAGGAAAGCAAACTAAACCCGATCTGATATGACTTCAACTAAACCCCAACAAAACCATGGTTGGATCGAAAACCAATCTCCTATTACTAGAATCTCCATGAAGAAAACGGTAGTCCAGATTCCTAACATAATAGACAAAAAACAATAGATAGCACGAACCTCTGTTATACCATGTCTCACAGATTAAGAGAGAGCTTCGATGATTGAGATGCATCAGATTCATCTTCCAAACCATCAACATTAAGATCAAGACTCATCATCTTTACGCGTTTAATAGCATCATCCGCCATAAAAGAGCCTTAGGGAGAGCTTTCTCTAGAGAGAGAAGCTCTCCCCCATTAAGATTAGATAAATTGTTTTTTTAATATATCATCATATTATTATGTATATTACTTGTTTAAAAAGTCTTGAGTTATAATAATTCTTGATTTGTACAATTTTTTCTTATTTTTGAGCTAAAAAGGCAAAAAGTGACTTTTTGGGCACATATCCCAAGATGGCTAGCCACTTAAGGGTATTTTTTGTTATTTTTATTGTTATTTTGTCTTTTGTTACTTAATTGTATCTAAATATCTGATTTTAGGGTATCAATGTGTCAAAATTTAGGCTTTTAAAACTTTTTGCTTCACTAGGGATAAAATAATTATTTTACTCTAATTATAAAAATTTTAATTTTTAACTTTATATTTTATGTTATTTACTTAATTTAGGATGTTAGGAATCTTTTCTGAGTATTAGGGTTTTACCTTTGAGCATTTGGTCTATTTAGAGTTTTCAAATCGAATTAGGATTTTCAGGTTGAGTTAGGGTTTCTGATCTTCTAGTAACCTAAGATCTTATTGGCTTATCGTTTCTAATAGTAGGGTTTAGGCTGGATCGCTTCATGGCTCGTTACAAATTGGTTCGTTACAACTAGGGTTCAAACCGGGTTGTTGTAGAGATCTAACTAGAACAACGTTGGTTTGATCATTTTGGCTTCCACATTGGAATTGTTGACTTTTGAAAGTTTTTTGATCCATTTTAGACCATTTTTCCACCATCTTGCTTTTTTCAATGCTAACACTGAAACACTACTAAAACATATTAATAAACACATAATTGAGACTTAGCGAAACATACTTTACAGGATTTGATCGGTACATTTACGTATCGATTACATTCTCCAACTTACACTTTGCTAGTCCTCGATCAAAGTAAAAATAAAAAACGATTAAACAAATTTAAATAAATCCATTTTCGTAGGATACACGATTGTAGTTAGCATGTGCAATAAGCTTTTAAACCACTAGGTTACCCCTAGTGGACGAGTTATAATCTCGTGAGGGTTTCTAGAGATGACACCCACAAACATTAACCATATGCAATTTAAAGATTTTTAGTTAAAATTGTGAATTTTATGCCACCGACAATCAATTTGTACAATTTTCTGATTGCTGCCATCTTTACAATCAACTTCCCACAGCCTGGACTCAGTGTGTGTGAAGACTGTAATGCCCCGACTTTGAAACAATAAATGCCCCATGATATAAAAATGTAATGAAACCCGAATTTAAGATTTTATCACGAAATCTAATTAAAAGATTGACCGAAACAAAACTTTGCTGCAAGTATAAACCAAAGCATATCTTTTTTCCTTTTAGAGACAAAGAAAAAGCGAGCTTTTTATTTGTAAATCAAGCCTAAAAAAATACCCATTTATGCTGTAAAGGATGCCCAAAAGATACTCAACAAACCTCATTTTTCTAAAACAAATATTTGAAGTGTGCCACCCAGCGAAGTCCGCTCGAGCAGTGTGCCACCCGAGAGTAAGCTGATCAAAATCTTAAAAAATTTTCTAAGTGTTGGAAAAACACTAAAATAATTACCCAAAAAAAACACTAAAATCTCTCATCCTATGAATATAATTTTCGTAATCCAAAACTGGAAGTTAAAATTATACAATTAACTTTGGAATCACATCTAACATCTCAAAAACTTGAAAACTAACATTTAAACCATAGAATCTCATAAGAGAGATAAAGGCATAAGCCCGAAGGAATAACCCAGCGATCTCGCATGCATACAAGCCATGAATACATGGCCATAGGGTCTTACAAAATGGGTTTCACCAACCCTCAACTTACACTTACCAACATCAGATTAAAAGTACAATACTATAATTCTAAAAAAAAAAAAAGAATTACAATGACACTATACAATTCTAATAATAATAATAAAAAAAGAAACCTAAGAATTCACCACGACCATTCTTCTCATTTGATTACATGCTTCCCTTTTTCACCTGAAATGTGATTAAACAACATGAGCCGATACTCGTAGGAAATATACTAAAGATGAACAAATGCATGGCATGCGAGGATGGTTACATACAATGCACCACATCGTTTCATCCAAAAATCAATCTCCATTTTCAATGAAATTTTATTTTTTGGATCAGGTTAAGTGGGGGTGGGGAGGTTGATACCCCAGGGGTCGAACCCTGGGGGGGGGTTTGGGTTTGTGAAGTGGGGCTCGGGGCAGCGCAGCCACACGCGCTAGCACCCACTTCATTTTCAATGAAATTTCGTTCACCTAATCGGGTTTTCTCCATATAAAACCATATATTTAACCTTCTTATCCTCTTATAATTTTCACATCTTTCAGGTGTTCACAAACCCAATACTCATACCAAACACGCGCACATATACACATATATCTTCTGACACTTTCAACCCTCACCCAACTCGAGGTATTACCCATTTCTCATTAATGCTTATCCT
Source organism: Heliamphora pulchella (assembly GCA_032270985.1). Lineage (NCBI taxonomy): Eukaryota > Viridiplantae > Streptophyta > Magnoliopsida > Ericales > Sarraceniaceae > Heliamphora > Heliamphora pulchella. Next base: position 9,007 of record JAULJZ010064729.1, on the reverse strand, counting down.
CACAATGATCATTTACCTCTTCGGGTTCACCATCCGAAGGGTAGGGTACTCATCGAAAACCACTTTGGGATCACCATCCGAAGAGAAGACATACAATATAACTCGCTTTGGGATCACCATCCGAAAGGAGGACACATATTATAACCCACTTCGGGATCACCATCTGAAGGGAAGAATATTTATTATAGATCACTTCGGGGTTACCATCCGAAGGGAGAGCACACATTATAAACTGCTTTGGGATCACCATCTAAAGGAAAAAATATTTATTATAGACCACTTCGGAATCACCATCCGAAGGCTAGAATTTCAACTATCACAATTCCTCAAATTCTGCACACGAGCCCAACCCAAATATGGTTCCTCTCTCCAAACCCACACACTTAGGATTAACATCATTAACAATTTCTTTTTTTGGTAATTATCATTAACAATTTCTCACTTTCACATATATTATACATTCGGCTTAAATTAGCTCAAAACCCCAATAATCATCTCATGGTTCTCATATTTCACAAGAATTGGCATGATTTTTTTTTTGGTAATTAATCTGTATCATAAAAGAAAACAAAGTACAAAATTACAAGGGGCAAACCCCAGGCCTTACAAGAATCCCAATCCACCATTTCACATTTTTTCATATTTTTACAACATTTATGAAATTTATACACAATAAGGTTAATACAACCCCAAATTTATCAAAATTTCAATGAATTTCGGTATTTGAGTCCACAAACCCCAAAAGTCCCAATTTTTAAGGTTTAAACCCAACTTTTTTTGAGTAATTAACTGTGACATAAATGAAAGAAAAAATACATGATACAAGGGGCACATCCCAGACCTTACAAACCCAAAACACAAGCAAACACAAAAACTAAACCCAAAGCAACATCAAAGAACCCGACTTTAAGACTAAGCCATAACCAAATAAAACAAACCTGGCAAGAGGACGATGCCCCGGTCATAACTTAACAAGGTAATGGGTAAGGAATCGACGCTTCCTATCATAACAAAAATAACAAACTACAAGCTTAAAAATAGAAAAGCACCAAGGGGAGGATCCAAAGGTAAACCGTCACTCCCAGATGGAGTAGCAAAACCACATATATACGAAAATAAAGAACCAGTTAAGATGGTCCCAAAACCGATGCCACTAGGTGGAGAATTCATCAAATGAGCAACCTACTAACAAGGAAAATCCTACCACTAGAGGAAAGCCAGATTATCCACAAAAAAGTAACCACATGAGGAGCAAAACCCTCACTTGCATCACAAACAAAAATCGGGTATAACTACATGAAGATAGCTGCAACCAAGAAAGCCCAAAAAATGGCACTACTGTACAGCTAGCTAAACGGAGACCCTATAGCGCCAGCAGCCCTCTATAAACAAAACCCACCAACACACACATCCGCACATGCACACAATCCCTTAACAAGCGGTAAGGGGAAGGCTAAAAAACAAGAATTACATAGAAACGGACAAAACCCGTAGGGAAGGCTTAATACACAACTAAATAAATGACCAAACAAAAAACCGAACCAAGCTACCCCACAAGAGGCACAAACCAACCGGTCTACAGCCGCAAGATAACAAACCACCTACCCACTCTGGGGAAAATCCAGAAACAGCCCCACAAAGGCAGCTAAGGCACAAAATATGAACAGAGCTAGCCCAAACATAAAGCATAAAAGAACCTATTTACACAAGATGGCTGGGCATAAAGAAGAAAGATACTATAAACACCCCTCATAGTTAAGGATCAAAATCCTGGAGCAAAGGCCAAAAACCTACAGAGGCAGCAACCAGAGGCCCAACCTTCCAAGTGAGGATAGGCCAAAACCAGAAATACATTAAGCTCCCAACCGAGGCTTCTTCCTTCTAGGGGCTGCTAGCACTCGAGACCTGAACATGTCAATCAAAGTAAGACAATGAATGCACAATATAGAACCCACACACCCATAGAGTGAGATACACCTAGCAATCTAAAAGAAACTCAGCACTCCAATGGAAGGGAACTAAGCTCACAAAATAACCAAACAAGTGTATATCTCAAGCTCAAAAAGAAAAAAGAATAGAACACTGCACAAAGGAACATAACAGTTCATAATGTTAGATAAATCTCTCAACACTCCCTCAAGTATAGTGTTTAAGGTGCATCACTCAATGGTTTAAACCCAATCCAAACCCTAACTTTCCATTTCACTAAATCAACAGTTTTCCAATGATACAAACATAACAGATTTAACACAAATCATCCATAAACTCATGATTCAACATGATTTACCTCAAACCCTAACTTAGGGTTCCAAAAATATAAATTTCTCATGTTTTAAAGTAAATCCAATTAATAGACAACTCATGTACATGTATTGATCAACAATAGTCATAGATCCTATATTTTTTAAGCTCGAGCAACTAGGATCCAACCCTAGCAAGCTTCAATCGACTAAATCTCCAACCCGATGACGAATGGGAAGCTTCCAACGTGCGTAGTCACTCTCTAATGGTTGCTCACTCGGGAAAGAGGCACGAGATGCACTCTAGAGGCGCAAAGAGGGCTGGAAGACACCACCACCAAACCCTAGGTCTCCATTTCATTCTAGAGAGAGAGTGGGATGAAAAGAATGAAGGTGAAGTGTTTAAACCCGCAATATAAAGTTTGCTCACCAATAGTCCGCTCAAGTGGACAGGAAGCGGATAGGGGTTCGCTCGAGTAGTCCCCACTTACTCGAACTCTCTACCATTAGTCTGCTCGCTCAGCGCTGTGAGGAGCCCCAAACCAAAGCTATATAAATGAATCAAATCATAAGCTAAATACCTCAAAACTTACCCAAACAGCCCTCAACAATAATCCTCATGCACTACCAAGCATACGGTCATCATCATCCATCATTGCCATGATTAAATTTCAATTCCTTCGCACAATAAACACTTTTCCACATACTGTCGAAGGTCTCAAAACGAGCTTTAATTGATCCTCAAAATAAAAAGGGACCGGGCCCCTACAACCTCCCCCTCTTAAGAAATTTTATCCTCGAAATTCAACACTAGAACTCGAGTCAATTGCCTCTTCGTCAACCACCCACCATCTTTCCAAGGATGACGTCTCACAACACAAACATGTTTTCGAAGGATAAACATCTATACCGATCGCCTCTGTGAAAAAGATTTTACTAACACTAAGGTTATCCAAACGGTTTTAAACTGATATCTAACTCACACCACCAAGGCACCAAAACACCGGTCACACCGGATGCGATCAATATAAGTGATCAAACTTAGAGCACGAAGCTAGTCCACACTGGAACTGGTTTCAAACGCTTTTCACTTTTGTCTATAAGGACTATGATTCCAGTTTGAACTGCCAAAAACTAGCACATCCCCATACGAAAATGCACACTGCAGGCTACTATCGTAAGTCTAGACACTCGTCAACAAACTCTAACATTATTCACAAGGATTCACACGTATTGCACCCAAAATCTTGTTCACGCTTTAGCGACCACTAATGACTACAAATTCGAAGTTACATCATCACTCTACGTATGTCAGAAACGCTATCACTAAAGTTGAAGGGAAGCTCGTTCCTGAGTAGAGACAACAACCATCTGGTTTTAGATAAAGGAACCCACTCAACTCATCAAAAGCTTCAAAGAACACATTTTCTTCTTATATTTGCACACATCCCATCTACACCTTCACCCTCTACCAATCCTCAACTAGTTCCTCTACTCACACACTCTCATTTTATAGAAATACTAGGTATCACGTCATCGTCAAAAGCCAATATCCCACACCATTAAGTCACCACCCCGGTATTATGGTCATTAAGAGTAATTTGGTCACACGAGCTCACTGAGTTACTTGGGCCAAATACGCCATACAGACAGAACATTCCTACCACATCACACATTACGTTATCATACATATACGTAGCCCCACATTTTACAATCACCCTCTGATCCTCAATCGATCATCCGACCTCTAATCAATTGCAACTAATCCCATCCGGAATTAACCCACACTTAACACATACATTTATCCCTCGTATTCACAACATTACACACTTAGTCAATTATTACGCTCTTGGTAGTTATCAACCGCACCATTTGCCGATACATGTATACACACTCGCATCCTTCCATTTACATCCGTACCACACGTACAACAACTGTACAACCCTCTATTTAGATGGCAACGACATATGACCTAGAAACCCTCAACAACACCACTCAACCCATATAAGACCAATCGTAAATGAGCCACAAAACTCGATTCGCATACCACTACTCTTCCCTTATAATATTTGCACTCACATACTTAATCCTTTAACATACTCCTACTAAGCTGTCACGCGACATTCTCAAAACTAACGGGATCACCACCTCTCTTGATTTCTCATCAATCGAACCTAAGCATTCTTACGAGAGTATATAGACAAGGCCTTCCTATTCCAACTCAGACAAACATGTCAGCCTAACAGGGCCACACCAATGAAGGTTTTACAAATAACACATTCCTTGTGACTCACAACTAAAACGTTCTCCTAATAATCTCAAACTCGACTGCACATAACTTTTATTTTTACCATGAATGAGTAATCAAATACCAACTCTGAGAAAATTGAGCAACTCCAAAACTAATAACACAAACTGAGACTAATAAAGGACTACCATGGCCTCATACGATAAACAACACGGTCACAGAAACTTCCGCAAGAATCTTACTTGGACAAGAGCTAAAGATATCACCATTCCCGCACTAATCAGAATATGCATTACATAGCTATCAGATAACCCTCGACTTATCTATGCAGATGTAAATTCTACACCCCAACATTAACTCCTCAAAAAAAGGGCGGGAGTTCCAGGTTTACCAACTCGATATCCCATGGGGCACAACCCAAACACTTATACTCATAGGATAGAGCAAACAAATTTTCACCAAGATAATTACCCAAAAAAGAAATTTTCACCAAGATATCATGTGGAACTAGTTCTACACTCATGTGATCATGATGATCTAGATTCACAAGGCATAACAGAAAGGGCCACAACAAGGGTACAGTATCTATGGAGGCTTTAATCTTCTCAAAAAATTGCCAAATTAAGAATCAATCAAAGATCCCAGCATTCGCATTCAACAAGGATAAAATAATACATATAAGATAACCACATCTATGCCGTAGATCCAGACACAAACCGTCACCATCCCCTCAAGGGACGTTAATCCCATCGATACACCATTCTAAAACAGCCGAGCCAACCACGCTCACAACATCTATCATTGACACCTCTAGTTTCGTGCATTTGACACTGACAAGGAAGACACCCAAAGTGACCACATCTTCTTGTAAAAGATCTGATACCTTTTACACCTTAGCTTCATCCAAGCACACATCCCTATACTCATCAAACATAGTTCCTGAACCTGATTTCCTAACCATAAGGACGACAACCAAAACCATAAGCCTCCACCCCTGTGAAATTCCCAAAGGACCCATAACCGTCGCACACTATAATTGCAACCAAAACCACACACATCCTAACACATCTGTGACTTCATGGCTAATCGAACGAGTACATCTCTAAGGTTATGCACCCATAACTCAACTGTCGAATCTTAATAAGGAACAAGGCTTTCAAACCTACAAGGCCTCACGAAGACTACCAACAATACCCCATAGGGCAAGAGATACCCCCAAAATCATTTATGTTCAACAATTTTGAAACACATTAGGTTAATGATTATTACGCTCCCATCCACTATGTTCCCGTTCATACTCCATTCTTAAGTACACGGCTCAAGACATAGCATGACTCATGACGTACATAATCCTCAACACTCCCAAATCCAAATACACAAGAATATTCACAGTGAGGTAATATCACCATCCCATACCCAATCATAATTTTTTGGGGTAATTAAATGTATTATAAAAGAAAAAGGTACATGAATACAAGGGGCATACCCCAAGCCTTACAAACCACCACCAATAAACAAAGCCAAAAGCAACCAAAAAATAGCCTTTATGCTTAGCCATAACCAAACAACAACAAACAAAACAACTTGGCCTTATACATTCAACAAAAGATTGGGCAAAAGAACGATGCCCCGACCATAACATGAGTAATGGGCGAGAAATCGGTGCCACCGAGTATAACAGAGCCAAACAAGAATTATCTCTATATTATGACAGCAAAAGAAGAGCCAATCTAGGCCACACCACAACCGACTATAAGGGGACCCAACAGGACACCAAAAAAAACCGCCCCACTGAAAGGGGGAAGCCAAGAAGCCTGCTAGCCAATTAATTACATAAAGAAAACAAGAGAGCAACGTAACCAGGCCTATACCAAAACCCAAAAACTGCAGCAGCCACCTAGCTAAAACCGCAGCAACTAACCAGCCCCATTCCATATACATTTCAGCAAATTCCAAAAAATAGAAGACCTAAAAGCCAACCAACACTAACCCCTTCAATAGAAGTGAAATGTTTTGTGTGGGCGATTTAAGGTGCGACGGTGTGTGCGACTGGAAACCCGTCTTCTAGGGTTTCTCTCCCCACCCGATTCATGGCTAGATCATCAACGAATAATGCGACCCCACCTAGGGCTTCTTCTCCTAGTGTGGTGGGTACTCAAGGTACGATTTTAAAGGAGGGTTTCGAGCTGTCTTCACCTACGGGCCAACGGTCGCCGTCCAAGCTTAGTGAGATTTTCAAGGAAGCCAATAAGGGGCAATTCGTTCTCTCTAATGTAGAAGAAATGATAAAGGATGAAGTCTACAATGTACAACAGGGTCTGAAGCCGTTCACAACTGAAATGTATGAAGCCCTAAAGGCTTGTATGCGATGCTTGAAGGGGCTTAGTCCGGCGAAAGCTTCTCCTCCAATTTCTCGGGTAGGTGATGATTTATCTGAACAATTTGTGGAAGCCAATGTAGATATTAAAGAAGAGGAAGATATTGATCATCATGAATTGTTGTTATGAGCGGCACAAATCGATAAGGGTTTGGTGGAACAGAGTATTGATCGTGTTAAAGATGTTATTACCCATAAGGAGGGCCAAGTTCAGTTGGATGTGGTGGGGCCTATAATCGTTGGTGCATCGTCTATGGAGGTGGCTCACCGACCGTATGGAACGACCTCTAATAACCCTGGGGTTTCTTTTTAGGAACCAAACCTTGTGCGACCTATGCGAGGTAGGGGTGGTCGCTTAGGGCTTTACGACAGGGGCGGTGGAAGATTTGGAGGACGACGAGACCTCCGTGCCTCTCAGCGTTCATGGGCGTCTGTGGTTGTGGAAGGTAATAGCCACAAGGATTTTACTGAGTCTGGTGAAGCGACAGCACACAAGGTGTTCGATCATTTACCTCAACCAAAATTCGGGGAATCTCTTCTCACCAACCGCAGTTCTGGAGCTCCTTTGGAGTTTGTGGAGTCTGATCAACCTCATCCTGATGAGGTAATTATTGATAGTGCCTTTGTTGATGATAAATCTTGGGAGGATTTCCTTTTGGGATATTTCCTAGATTCGTCATTGGTGTTTGGCCTTGTTCGTACCACGGCTAGAACCTTATGGAACCAAGATGGGTTAGTGGATGTCTTGGGCAGCAACAAGGGTTTTTTTATCTTCAAATTTAAAAGTGTTGATGCTATGAACTCAGTCATGGACAGGGGTCCTTAGCATTTCTCGGGTAAGCTGCTTATCCTACAATGTTGGAAAGAACGTCTCAAGTTTACCAAGGAAGCGGTATCTAAAATCCCTGTCTGGGTTAAACTTCATGACTTGCCTCTTGAATTTTGGAATTTCCAGTGTTTAAGCCATATAACGAGTGTTTTAGGGGTTTCTATGTACTTGGATAAAGCTGCAGACTTCAAGCAAAGAATTTCGTATGCTCGGGTCTGTGTAGAAATTGATGCATCAAAGCCTTTATTACACTCTATTTCAGTCAAGTGTGAGGGAGAGACTGTTCTTGTTGGTGTGGAATACCTGGGTATCCCGACAATATGTGACCATTGCAAGGCGTTCGGGCATGACATCAAGCGCTGCAACTTTTATAAACCTGTTGAAACCACTGAGGAATGGACTAGGGCAAGTAAAGGAAAAGAGGTTGAGGTTGTGGAAAGCCCTCCTCAGGTTGTAAAACCTGTCATGAACATTCCCTCGTCCTCCAATCTTGCTCGGTGTGAGGCTCTACCAAGGCAAGTACAAGAGGCTCCAGTGGCTTCTAGACCTGCTTCTCCTAAGCTATCGGTGGAGATGTTTTCTACACAGTATAAGAAGTAGGGGGATCTTCAGGGTGAAGGAACTCTGTAAGCTACCAAAGGATGTGGTAGTGCAAGCAAATCAGTTTTGGAGATGGAAGCTGACAAACCTCCCTCCTCTGAGCAACCGGTTGATTCAGCTAGTGGGATTCATATAGTAGGTGATTTCCTCTTACTCACAGCAAATCGGCCTTGGAGACGGAACCAGTTTTGGCTGTGGGCTAAGGTACTGAAGCAGAGCCGCTTATTCTGTTGGATGATCTAGAGCAAGCTCCAGCCTCGTCCTCTCCAAAGGGTTTAGGACCAAGAAAGATGAGCAGCAGCAAGAAGAAAAAGGAAAGGTCACTTTCCTAACCCTCTTTTTATGTCTATTACGACTTGGAATATCTGGGGTTTGAACAGTGTTTTTAAACAGAATGAATTGAAATGTTTTGTTAGGTCTTCCCAGGTTAAGTTGTTAGCTTTAAATGAAACCAGGGTTAAAAAGGATAAAGCTGGTTTGATTTTTGAAAAAACTTTTCCTTCTTGGAGTTTTATAAATAACTATGATTTTAGTGCTTTGGGTCGCATATGGGTTTGTTGGGACCCTATTTTTGTTAATTTCCAAGCAACTGATTTTGGGGACCAATGGATTCATGGGAAGGCCATTTTTTTGGATTATAAAACCTCTTTTTGGGTTACTTTTGTTTATGGGCTTAACACTCACTTAGAGAGGGTTAGCCTCTGGTATAAGCT
>JAULJZ010064718.1:0-13356 GCA_032270985.1 Heliamphora pulchella | reverse complement strand
AACTTCGTGTTTCATTGTAGCCCCGCCAAGAATCGAACTTGGAAATCCGCTTTAGAAGAGCGGCGGTATATCCGTTTACCTACGGGGCTGTTTTTCTTATTACTGTATTTATATTGATAAACCTTCTTTTGTTTCAAGTTCTTTTATGTGTTTGCAACTTCCCCGTCTAAAAGTAGAAGCTGGACAATTACAACTCCAAACTCCCCTTTGTCTTTTAACCAAATATTCAGATTTACCATTTGATGATGGGACCTTGAACTCTAGGTCTTTTTGAGGTTCTGGCTTCACTTCTGTTGAATCACTTACTGGTTCAATTATTATATCATCACTGAACTCTACATCATCTCTGGTTGTACCATCTTCAACGGGAATCCAACCCGGGCAAATGAAGAGACCATTTAATGTTTTAACGATTCCAAATGTTTTAAAAACTCTGTGTCTAGGTATTTTATATTTAGCCATTATCTTTCTAAGATTACGTATTCACCGAATGCATTCTCAAAAACTTCTAAGAGATGTTCATAATCTCCACTTAACATATTTCCAATAAGTGCATCACCTTTGTCTTTCCAACCTAATTGTGTTGCAAATCTTCTAGCATAAGCCATAAGAGCAAATGCATTTCCATCAGGTCCTGTTAGGTCAATAATAATTGGTCCATTCTTTTCTTGTTTATCTCTAATCATATTGTTTTAATTTGATATGTAAATATAAACAAAAAAATCCAGACTAAAAAATCTGGATTGTTAAATTTATGTTAAATTATTATAAATTCATAATGTGCTTAGAACCATCGGCCATGCTATAAACAATATGTAGCGGTTTCAATGAATGTTCTTGTGAATTTAAAATAGTTAAATATTTACTTCCTTTTCCAGGTTTTAAGTATGCAACTGTCATGTGGGGATGGTAATCCGGATAATCTGAAGAATATGGTAATTCACAAAGTGCTTTATTTGCAGTATGTAAATTGTCTCCCTTAATATCAAACTTTAGTACATCAAATTTCTCATTTTCAAATAATGATATGTTATGCGCTAAACATTCTCCAAAGTCAAATCCTTCTAACTTTTCCCTTACTTGTTCTAGAGAAACGTCTGGTTTTAAACCGTATAATAGGGTACAGTGTGGTTCTTTTTCTAATCCATAACCTCCATTATCGTCTGCTTGATAAATGTCTTCTGCACTAATTTCCTTGTGAATTTGACTCATCATTGGAAAGTCAAAATATAACATTGCACAGTTTGAATCGTAAGTTGTTTTTTCAGCTTCGTTCATAAATTCTTCAAATAATTTAATTCTTTTCATTTGTTGGGTATTTTACCATTGTATTTCTTGTTAAACTTTTGTCTGTGTTTTTTACGAAACCTAGACCTTTATAAAATTTCTCTAATCGTGAAACTGATGTTGCTCCAAAATCTTTTGATGGTGTTAAAAATATCGGTTTATCTTGAGCATCTGCAAAAGCAATAATTAAATCCATTACTTATGTTCCGATTCCTTGACCCCTCTTTTCTTTAGGTATTTCAATTCTTGTAAGTTCAACATAATTTGGTGTATTAAAAACATCCAATTTTATTCCAAACTTACCTTCTAAATCTTTAAGGACCATTTCCTCATTTAAAAATTCCTCGAAAAGTTTAACCTTTTTCATCAATCTCTTTTATTTTTTTAATCGCCCAATCAACACCTTCGTCTCCACCCCAAATTAACCAAGCAACATATCCATTATCTTTCCATGGAGTTGATTTTAATTCTGGATCTATTTCAGAGTTTTTTCTATGTCGATTAAATTGTGCCATTCTCGAAATAACATCTCTCGAAAGCTTTTCTCCTTTTGCTAATTGGTTCGCTCTTTGCCATCCAACCGGAGTACCTGCAGTAACTTCATCACGACCATATTCATCTCTCCAATCAAGTGCTTTCTTTGCATTTGCTTTTGCTGCTGTTGGATAATCATTATAAGTTTCTTCAGCTTCATTTAGGGACTCTTCAACTTTATATGGTAACTTTTTATCGTTTCCTCCGTCTCTGACCTCTTTTGCCAAATCAGCATCTGCTTTCTGCCAAGTTCCATCTCCTTTTTCAAGAAATGCGTTTACTCTGGCGTAACCCCATTGCTCTTGTGTTGCTCCTTGATGGTGACTAGAATTCCAAGCTCCCATTCCTCTACGCATTACCGCTCTAATAATTCCGATTGGAACTCCAGATTCTTTTGCCTTTTTATCAAGTGCTTTATTAATAGCATCATTGTCAAGAGCTTCTCTTGAAGTTTCTTTATCTTCTGCTTCTTGGATTCTCATGTGAACATTAATCTCTGGTGTATTATCACAACCGCATTTATGACAAACATAAGGGTCATTTCCACCCTCTTCGAGTCTCCATTTCCAGCCACAATCACGACATTTTACCTGATTTGCTGAATATTCTTCGAATAATTGTACTTTTTTCATAGATTATATATCTTATAAATAAGAAGTTGAAAGACTTTTCAGATGATCCAGTAATTTAGGATCTTCGATCTTATAAATTACCTTCATACCTTCTTGTTGTCTACGAAGACCAATTGTTTGTTTACCTGAACCAAATGTAATTAAATGTGGCTTGGCAACTTTTGGATCCATTTCAAAAATACACCCTGCAAATTTATCTTCTTGTGTTTGTAGGGGAACTGAAAGCCAATAAACTCGATGTGAATTCATTATTTTATTATATTGATTCTTTGGGATTGAAAATGAATCATAATAAATTAAGGGAGCATTTGTTTTTACCTCAACATTATTACCGTCAATTATCATATCTTTAGTCGAATCAAAAACATCAAGGGATTCTTCGACTTGATGTCCAGAATCCCTAAAATGTTTTGCAACTATCTTTTCGCCTAGCATTCCTAATAGGACTTTTTTATAATCTACTGCCATATTTAGTGAGAATCTCCAATGTTGTTCTTCTCTCCATAAATCAAGTAATCTGGGTTGATTACTTTTGCGACTTTTTGTCTTTCGCCAGTGATGTGTTTGATAACAATTCCTTCATGTGGAACTTTAGTACCTTCAATAAAGTTACCGAATACAAATTTGTCCTGAACTTCTTGATTCCATAAACCTTCATATAAAACCTCAACATGTGGAAGTTCTAATACCTCTTCTACGATGTATTCGGTCATTTCAGGGTCCATGTATTTACCATCAATAGTTAAATCAAATGCAGCAAATCTGGTATCTTTTAAACCATATTCATAATTCTTTTGGATTCCTGCACCGTAGATTTCTCCATAAAGAACAAATCCACCACCAATTTCTTCAACATCTCTAGTTTTTACGGCTGCCCATAACTTTTCTTTGATACCGTATTCTTCGGCTGAAGTTCTCCAAACATCAGTTGAATAGAATCCCTGAGAATCACTACCTTTCTCCACGTTATGAGAACCATACACATATTCGTAATTAATCCACACATCAGCTAAGCCAAAGAATTTCTTTAATTTGTCAAAGAACGATAATTTATTCTTACGAACAATACCATATCTAGCATTTGTACCATGTAATTTTCTGGTAATTTGAACTCCATCCTCTTCAGTAAATAAACCAGCAACATTTTTCAAGTTTGGAAACTTGTAGTAAACTGTAAAGTTTGGGTTAGATTGGTAACGAACCTTTTTACCGTTAGCTAATTGAATTTGCTTAACTGGTGGTTCGAACTTAGTAATACCTAACTCTTCCATTAAATCTTTACCTTCTTTAATACTTGAAGCCTTGATATGGATGATTGGAATGATTAAACATTCTGAGTAAACTCCACGTAACTTTACAGTACGGACCCTTTCACCTTTACGCAAGTATGAAGTTACTCCCATTTTTTCAGAAAGTTCTTGTGGAATTATAGCGTCGGTTGTTGCAATTGCTACTAAAGCACCTTGATTAAATTCGCCTTTTTTAGTGACTGCATTCCAACCTCCAACGATTGCTAATTCGATGTTATCAGCACCTTCAATAGGTCTGATTTCTGTGATTTGCCCTACATAGCAAACTGAGTTTTGATTTTCCATCTTATTTTTTATTTAAGTAATGATTCTATTTTATCTGTGAAATCTCCGGCGTAAGTTGTACCTCCAACATTAAATCTGGTTAATTCGTTTTCTGTGTATTCTCTTGAGAATGTTTTCCAATCATAAATTGTAAATATCTCATCGTTAAATTCTACGACCCATTCTACTTGAACTTTGTCATCTCCTGAAGGTTCGTCATAAGTAGGTTCTCCTAAAGTTTCTATCAATTGACTATAAGTCGCATTAATATAACCTTTGTGTGATGAACCATTAGTAACTCCTTCTGCGTCTTGAAAATTAAGTACTTTAAAATTTGTTTTCATCTTATATTGTTTTTAATAACATTTCCATTGTTAATACTCCTGATGCGTACATTTGATTTAATTCTTCGTCTGTGTAAGTTCCGTTAGCCATAATGGTTTTGTTTAAATTTGATATGTAAATATAAACAAAAAAATCCAGATTAAAAAATCTGGATTGTTAAATTTATGTTAAAGTTATGAACAATTTTACTTGAATACCTTTTCCACCTCTTCTTTTCCAAATTTTGATTCAAGAGCCTCAATCGCTCCCTTTTTATCTTTAGAGCCCAACGCTTTAAAGCTTGCCATTATCCTTTCATTATTATCGGTTGCACTTTTATATTTTCTACCGTCATCGATATATTGAGCGTAGAAATCATATGAAAATGCATATTTTAAGAATTTCTCAAGATCTGACATATATTTCTCTTCTAATGCTTTTGTTAAATTAACAACATTAGTTTTCTTTTTGTTTAAATAGAATTCCCATGAATCTGCGGTCATTCTCCATTTAGCAACCATGAACATGTGAATAACATCACCTTCCGAAAGGGTAACTTGAAATTTAATACCATCGCTTGTTGATTGGTCTTGAATATCTTTAATCCATTTTTCGTCGTTAGTCGGTAAGACTCTAGAAACTACGAATTTTGCGTCTTGTATTAGTTCTTCAGGAGAACCCCACTTTCCTTTTTCCAATTCAGAATAGGTAGTGTACTTTTCAAATGTCATTATTGCTTTTTTCATAATCTATATATTATAGTTTAATTTCAAATCTTTGTTTCATTTTATCCAGAGTTTCTTGAGGAACTCCGTGAACATTAACACCCTCATGTCGGTTTTCTACGATTAGGGAAGTAACTCGGTAACCCCATTCTTCAGCAAGTTTATAATAAACATCCATTTCCCATTCTTGAGTAAATGTATTTGAAACAATGATTGTACTATTATGTCCAAGAAACATTGTTCGTTCTACTGAACTTTGACACCATTTATGCGCCTCTTTAATTTGAGAAAAATCAAATTTGTATTCTCCATCTCTCATAAAAAACATATCAGCTTCAAAATGAGCTGTTCCGGAACTTCCAGCTCCTAATAATTCTGCAGTTGTTGATTTTCCGCTTCCTGGTAATCCTCTAAGTAATATTAAATTTTTCATTTTTTTAGTTTATATAAATTAATTCCTAAAATTAGTACGTTTGTTATAATAATCGGCGGTGAAGCTAATATAGAACCATATACTATCCAAGATATACATCCAGCGATATTAACTAATCTTAATTTCTTAACGTCCGTCATTAAAAAAGAGGAAGATGTTAAGATCATTGCGACGTATCCAAGTATTTCAATCATTTTTGTTTGTTTTAATTTGATATGTAAATATAAATAAAAAACTCCAGACTGTAAAATCTGGAGTGTTAAATTTATGTTAAATTATTCGACACTTTCATGTTTCTTAATCTTGTGTTGTTTTTTATACTCTTCTATAAATCTTTCACCAACACCAATTTCATCGATAATATATTCATCTGGAATTAAGGGCTTTCGGGCTCGACCATTGATGATTCTATCTGGATTTTGTTCATTTTCAAATACAGTCATGTATTTTGTTTTTGAACGTTCTGATTTTCTATAGACTACGACAACCATTATGCTACAGTTTCTTCGATGATTGCTTTACCACGACGAATACGATTCTTAATTGTTTGAAGAGGCAAGTTATGTTTCTCTGCAATGTCTTCGTATTTCATATCATTAATTAATCTGTCGACGATAATTCCTTTATAAGCTTCTTTTAATGAATCGATAGCCTTTAAAGTTCTACCATATTTATCCATTAACTCGTTATCTTCGTCAATAAAATCTTGTTCAGTTTTTAATTCATAATCCTCGAATGCACCTTGTAATCCTGTAGTGAATTCACCAGATTCATTAATTTCTACACCAAACTCTGATAATTTATCAAGAGACGATTGTTTGTTTCTATTACTAATATGTCCTAATGCATCATTGAATGCGATACGATATAACCAAGTTGTAATTTGGTATTGCGGATCGTATTGATCGATTTTAGTCCACATTTTTGTTAATGTGTTGATAGCAATGTCTTCTGCTAATTCCCTGTCTTTGACAATTTTGTTAATGTAAGAAGTAATACCCGGTTTAACTTTGTAAAATAATGCTGTAAAATCAGCGTCTGAACGTGTTTGTAAAAAGTTTTCTGTTAATTCTCTGTAACTTGCCATAGATTTGATTTTGTTTGTTTAAATAATTATAATGTAAATATAACTATAATTTATGAATAATAAAAATCTTTTATGTTATTTTTTTGTTAAAGTTATTAACAATTTATTAACACATTACTGGTTAACCTCTTCGAACAATTCAATAAGCTTTGTAACTTCGATAGGTTTGAATTCCCATTTATCACAAGCACAATTAATTATTCTTGTTTTATGGTTAGTTTTGTATTTTGCGCTTGGATGTCCTATAATAGAATAGGTTCCTTTAGATTTATTTGGCCAATCCATTAAAGGCCAATACGACATAACTACATTTGCCTCAGGATGATGCTCGATAGCATTATATAGAAAATCAATATCATCAAAACCTAGGGTCATCGCGATGTCTGCTGTTGCCTTGTCGAATTCACCACTAATAACTACAATATCTCCATTAAGATGTTGGATAACTACTTCAGATGTTTCTGGATCCCACGCGAAATTACCAAGAACATATACAATATCTTCCGGAGAAACAACAGAATTCCAAGCACTAATAAGTTCTTGGTTCATTTCATTTAAGTCCATGAAGGGTCTTTTATATGCTTTGATTGCGCCTGGTCTACCAAATTGTTGGTTTGATGTTACGAATACTTTCATTTATACGATTGCAAATTTTACGTTAAAATTGTCCCACAGATTTTGTAAGAATCTTTGTTCACTCACAGCAGTTGAACCATTTACTATTTTACCCTCATCTGAGGTATCAATGAACATGAAAATAACAAAATCATAAGCAGTTGAATAAATTAAGGATTGGCCGAAACCTTCTCTTAAAGAAGCTCCTCGATCGCCTTTTTTAAATTCAATTGCAATTGATACACCATCACTTTCAAGCGTCATATCTGGTCGGTTTGCGGTACCCATGAATTGAATATTTTTCACGGTTGTATTTACATTACCTTCCCATTTAATCATTGTTCTCGCTTTTTCTTTTGCGAGACCTCTACTAAAGCCTTTTTTCTCCATAACATACTCTGTTAATTGAGTAAGAAGGTGAGGATAAATAAATTGCTTTATTTTATCCTCACTCTGAGACTTATAATCAATTGTTTCGAATATATCACGTGTCGTGATTCCTTCTAGGATAGCTTCTAGTAGATCTAATCTTTTCTTAGATTTACTTGCTAATTTCATAGTAATTATTTTGCTAATTCTTCAGTCTCAACTGTTGGTTTTGATGCTTGATCAATTGCAACATCTAATTCTGCTAATTCAACATGTTTTGACTGAACTGATTTGTTATCGTCTGCCATTTCTTTTAATGCATCAGAGATTTGAGCTCCTACATTTGTTAAAAGACGTGTGAATGTTCTTGCAGATTCAATACCAGTTCCAGTAATGTTTGTTAATACTGTGTAAAGTGTGTTGATTTGTAAGTTGTTTAATTTTACAACTGAAGTTTTCTCTTCTGCATTTGCATTAATTCTTTTTTGATCTGAAATAGAATCATAAAGATTAATTAAAAAAGCTGCATTTTTAATGTTCCATTGGTAACTTTTGTCGATTTGTTTTAAAACAGCATTGATGTTTTGTGTGTTTTCCAAATCTACAGAATATTCTCTAGTTGCTAATTCTGTTTGCGCCTCGTTAACTTCAATTTCTAATTGAGCACGTAGGTCTTTTAATTGACTTAATGTTTTTGCTTTCGCCATGATTTTTTGTTTTAGAATTTATATATTATTAAAAATTTTCATTAGTTATTTTACAATCGAAATCAAAAAAGTTTCTAAATTGTTCATTATCTGCTGTAATTCTACGGTCAGTTGCATCGTTTTTATCAGCTCGAACACCTAAACGTTCTCTACGAGTTTCTTCGGCGATGTCTAAGTATATAACAAACAATCTGTTTCTGTACTCTGAATTTAAAAGAGTAACTGCTTCAGCATTCAGAATCATTACATCGCATCTTTCAAATTCATCTTTAGTTAAACCATATTTCCAACCATTGAAATCCTGCCATTCTACGAATTCTCCTCGTTCGATTTTAGATTCAAATTCTTCTGGTGTTAAATAGTAGTAATCTTTACCGTGAACTTCGCCCTCTCTAGGAAGTCTGGTTGTACATGAAACTCCATAGACCATTCCACGGTCCATCATTCTTTTTCTTAGGTAATCTTTACCTGTTGCCGCAGCTCCGACAATTGCTATTTTTCCGTTCATTCTGTTATTATATTGTTAATCCAATCATTTAAGTTATTTATAGGCTTCCATTCTAATAAAGTTTCAGTATCTGATGGAAATTCTTCACTTGCAAATCTTTCTCCCATACGTTCAGGTATTAGGGTATATGCACTATTGAACATATTTGCCAATTCTATCATTGAAACATTAACACCAGATCGTAGGTGCCATTCATGATTCATTGCTGGATCTTTTTCAGCAGCTTTAATAAGTCCACTTATAATATCATCGACATGTGTAAAGTCTCTTGTTTGGGTTCCTGGAGAAACTACGCTTAATAATTCTCCAGCTCTATATTGTCTTTCAAAGATTCCGACAACAGTTGCATAATCACCAGACATTATTTGGCCAGGTCCATAAACGTTAAAGAAATAGCATATCTCATAATTCAAACCATACCAATTGCTGTAGTTCTTAATTAGTTCTACCATTTTTGATTTCATCCAAGAATATGGACTTAGGTTTTCATCTTTACCATCATTTCCAAATTTACTTGAACTTGCTGAGTAAATAAGTTTTGCATTCCATTTTCTACAAAGTTCTAAAATAACTGGAGTTCCTGATAAAATACTTCGATGGACAAAATCAATATCTTCAAATGATTTAACAATTCTACTATATTCTCCAAAATGAAAAACAGTATCGAATTCTCGATCTCTGAAAATATGATCAGCTTCCCAAGTATGTCCATGATAATATTCTACGCCAGAAACATGATTCTCCTCTTTTCCAGTAAAATAATTATCTAAGCTAACAATCGTAGAATCCGGATAGGATTCTTTAAGTTTTTTAATCAAGGAAGAGCCAACAAATCCGGCTCCACCTGTTACAAGTATGTTTTTCATATATTTTATTTGTTCCATTTTGGGTCGTACCAAAATCTTCGGCCGCCTTTATCGATTATTGTTGCCATTCCGGAATTTCCATAACATAACATGAATTCTCTCCAACCCATTTTAACATCTTCGAGAGTTTCAAATTGAAATGGATTTTTCCAATCTTTAAGTTCTCCACCGCCCAACATATAAGCTTGGCTTGGAATTGCTCGACAAAGTGCATATATTTCATTATGATTTGTCAGGACTTCTCGTGCTGGAAGGAATGGATTTACGTCCACTCTATATAAGATTTCAGCTCTTAAGTAATTACCAATCCCATTAAACCAACGTTGATTCATTAAAACCTCATGCATCGGTTTGTCAAAATCTTTTTTGTGTAAGTTATCTTTGATATTTCTAACAAAGTCCTGAAATTGCACAGTAGGATCTGGTCCACGATCTTTATTCCAATTACCCCACTTCCAATTTCCAAATCTACGAACATCAACAAAATCAAGAGTACCATCCTCAGTTACAAACTTTAAATGTGAATGTTTTGAAATGGTTCCAGGAGGTACCCAATTAAAATGCCCAGCCATTCCCATGCCCATCATTAAGTGATGAACCTTTTTATCTGGAGCATTCGTAGGAACTGATGCTATTTCTAATCTTAATTCTTTTCCTCGACTTTCGGCTGAAAGTGCAAATGGAAAATCAATATCTTCAAAAATATCAGCTCCTTTGTGAACTGGATTCTTTTTGATTTTAGTAAAAATTCTGCCATTCGCCTCTTGATTGATATAATCTGCGGTAAGTCTTAGTTCTGCTAATTCTGGCATAGTTTGTTTTTTAAAAGTCTCCGTAATTAACCTGAAAACAAGGAACTCCATTATCTCTCCACATTTTAACAACCTTGTCTCGGTCATCAAAAGCACAAATAACGTTGTGTTCTTTTTTTCTTAAATCGTCTAACCAAAGTTTCTTTAATTTGTCATCAGGTACATAACTACCATGGCGGCGCATCTTAATCATGTCTGGATAAACACCAACAGAAGCTAACCATGTTATAGTTTCATTAACGCTGATATCGTCCCTTCCACTGAAAATTACGATACAATATTGATCAGTTAATGCTTTTAAAACTTTAATAACTGGCAGGTTTGGTTCGTCTAATTGAATGTTTTCAGGGGCAAAGAAAACATCCCAATCTATTTTACCATCTGTTTTAGTTGCCAAAGCACGTCGTTTATCAATGTTTGCTAAGGTTCCGTCAAGATCAAAGATTACTGTTTCCATTACTTTTTGTTATAAGATGTACTTGCTTTAAATAAAATTGAGAATAAGAAATTTAGTCCCATTGCCTGCCAGAATCCGATCGGGTGAACCCCATCTACTGCATCAATTAAACATCCATTCCATAATAATTGTACTGGCCAAGCCAATAAACCCGCTGCGAAAATAATAAGTGCGATTCCACCTAAAATTAATCCTAATCCTTTTGATAAATTTTCCATAGTAATTATATTTGTTATTCCTCTTTTGTTTCAATTAATAAATAAGTTCCAACTTCGGATTGTTTAACAATTCCTGTTGAAATAATTGATTTAGCCAATTCTAAATTTTGAGCTGCTATTAAGTTTAGCGTTTGCTCCATGTAGATTACTTTCATTATTGTTGTTTTAATTTAATATGTAAATATAATCATTTTGCCTTAAATCTGAAAACTTTTCATGTTAATTTTTTGTTAAAGTTATTAACAATCGTCTGATCTTCCTTTATGCTTTCTTTTCTTGAAGTATTTCTTTTTATTTCTATGTGGAGTTGGTACTTTTAAGGCATCGAACCATTCTTCTAGAGTAAAATTGATCTTTGTAAGTTTTTTCTTTTCCATTTGTTTTAATTTGATATGTAAATATAATATATTTTTTTGACGCGGTAAAACATTTTTTTGACTTTTTTCACTAGGTCGTTAAATAAATATATTAACCTAAAAATATCTATAGAATCATGGCAAAGAATGCAACTGGTGGTGCTTTTACAGAAACACCGAAAAAGAAAAGAAAAGGAGTTCACGCTAAAACTAAAACCACAAAGAACAAGGGAGCTGACAACTACAAAAAATCAAACAAAGGCCAGGGTAGATAACCTTGGCTTTTTAATTTTTGCTAATTAGATATTTTTCATAAGATCCTTCTAATCTTTTATTCGGAAAATAATATGACTTAAATTTATTTCCGTTTAAATAAATTATCTTACTGAATCCTACAGGTACCATTGCTCCAGTTGTTAACCTGGTTGAACCTACGAAATCAAGATAAATCTTAATTGTTACCTCATTATTAATTGCAAGTTCCTTCTCGTATGACTCTAACACCTTCCATTGACCACGGTTTAGGTCTTGATGCTGTAATGCACAATTAACATAAGAAAATGTTAGTTTCAGGGTTGAATAGTCGCAATTAAAATCGGCTGCAGGTGCCATGTGTCCTTTATCCCAAACATTATATGCATAATCCATATCATCTGAGGTATGGATCCCATTCGGTCTATAGAAATTTAAACCTGTTCTACTGTAATGATTCTTAGAATTAGAATTACATTTAACAGTGTATGTTATTTCTAATGGTTGTTCAAAGTCCTGAGAATATACTATCGAATAAATAGAATTATTGATTGTAGTATTTTTTAAATTTGGAGAAGTTACTCCAAGAAAAAGAAAGGCTACAATCAATAATAAGGGCAATGAAAATCTTTTCACTATTTGTCTGTATAGTTTTTATTTATACCAGGTGCAGTATATGTTGTTGTAAAAGATACTGGATTTGGATTTCCTGTTCCGGTAAAATCCCAATCACAATAAGGTACGTTAATCGGTTGATTTGGAGTAAACGGCTGATATGGCTGAGCAGGATATGATGGTATTCCTGGACCGATCCATTGGTTTTGGGTTGGACTTGGTAACCATTTAGTAACCTCAGTCTTTAATAAGACAACAGCTTCTTCGGCACTTATTAGTTTTTCATCTAATAATCTCTGTACAATTGATTCTCTAGTTAGCATGCTCTTTAAATTTTTCAAGATAGAATTCAACTGAATTAACTCCTACGAATCTTTCAATTTCTTTCTCATTCTCGTCGATTAATACTACTGTTGGAATATTTCTAACTCCAAACTGTTGTGTTATTTCTTGATTTTCATCAACTAAGATTTTTTCAACAGTTACTGTTTCTGCAACCTCTTCCATTTTCGGGGCTAATTGCTTACAAGGTCCACACCATGGTGCGCTAAAATAAAGGTATTTCATGATATTAAGTTTAGATATTATATATGAATGTTTTAAAAAGTTTAAACAGTTTCAACAACATTTACTTTAATCACTCTGTCAAATCTTGCTTCTAAATCAGCAATTGCATCAATTAGTGGTTGTAAATCTATTTTGCCTTCTTTATTAGCAGCACCTAATTTATCTGCGCTCTTTTTAACACCAACTACCGATTCCTTAACGGCTCCCATAGTTGATTGAAGAACTTCTCCAGCTTTAGCTGCTTCAGCACTTTGTTTTGCTGATGCCTTTTCAAGATTAGTAATTGTTCCTGTTAATTGCTTAACGGCTTCCATTAGTTTTTCAGCTAAAACTGCCATTGCAGATTCTCCTTTGTTTTTTGCAAGATCCGTAAGTGCCTTAAACATGTCTGTCGTAGCTACTATTGCTTTTATATTCA
>JAULJZ010064717.1:0-35411 GCA_032270985.1 Heliamphora pulchella | reverse complement strand
AAACTTATATTCTACAAGAACCTAAAATCTGATCTTCTGTGTGCAAGCCGTACTCTACACACCAGATTAAATACTATGCAGAATATCGGACATCTATGCATAACATTAAAGAAATGATACACATACATTACTCATAAAGATTTTTATAAAATAAAAAATTAATTTTATTGAAATAAAATTAAATACTAAAAATATGGTTTGCAATTTACCAACCATAACACCAATTGCCCAGCCACTTATGAGGGCCCCTAGAAAAATTCCTCTCCATGAACAAAGACGTGTTCGCCTGGTCAAACAGCGACATGCTCGGGATTGACCTAGCAATTATCGTTCACCAACTAAATGTGGACCTGATCAGGAAGCCAATAAAAACAAAAGTAGTGGGTATTTGCTAAACAGAGGGAGGAAGCTATAATCGAGGAGGAGAGCAAACTCAAGGCCGCGCGGGGTTTATCAAAGAAACCGTGTATCCTAACTGGATGGCCAATGTGGTGATGGTCAAGAAGCAAAACGAGAAGTGGAGAATGAGCATAGATTTCACTGACTTAAATAAGGCATGTCCCAAGGACAGTTATCTGCTCCCGCAAATTGACCTCCTAGTAGACTCCACAGCAGGTCACGAGCTTTTAAGCTTCATGGACCGTTCTTCGGATACAATCAAATCCTCATGCACGCCCCTTACCTAGAGAAAACTTCTTTTGTCACTTCACGAGGAATGTACTATTATAGAGTCATTCATTTTGGCCTGAAGAATGCAGGGGCCACATATCAACAACTGGTCAACTCCATGTTTAAAGACTAGATCGGTAGAAATGTGGAAGTTTATGTGGACGACATGCTTGTCAAGAGCAGGATGGCAGACCAGCATATGAACGATCCGGCGGAGGTCTTCACCGTCCTAAGACGGTATGGAATGAAGCTCAACCCGACTAAGTGTGCATTCGGTGTCTCCTCTGGTAAATTCCTCGATTTCCTTGTTAGCCAAAGGGGGATAGAGGCTAACCTAGACAAGATCCAAGCAATTCTAGAAATGCAATCTCCATCTTCCACCAAGGAAATGCAAAGGTTGGCGGGAAGGATAGCTGTCTTGAATCGGTTTGTCTCTAGAGCAACGGATAAGTGCCTTTCTTTCTTCAAAGTCCTTCAAAAGGACTTCGCCAGGAACGAGGAGTGCGAGGAGGCGTTCAGAGAGCTAAAATCATATTTGGCTAGACCTCCCTTACTATCTAATCCAGTTCCACATGAAGATCTATACTTATATTTAGCGGTGTCCAACACAGCGGTCAACTCAGCTCTGGTTAGACTGGTGGATGGTCAGCAAAAACTGGTGTACTACATGAGCAAGGCTCTTTAGGGAGGTGTGAGTAGGTTCTCACTGGCAGAGAAGTTAGCTTTCGCACTCATGGTGTCAGCTAGGAGACTGAGACCGTACTTCCAGGCACACACAGTTATAGTCCTTATTAATCAACCCTGAGGGGGTGCTTAAGAAGATTTGTGAGTTGATTAGGGGGAGGGTATCCTCTACACGTCAGGTTCTTGACACTCCTATCAATCGGGATATTCAAGAGAGCTAGGGTGTTCACCCGAATATTTTTTGGAACTAACAATTAGTTGTCATTTTCTTCTTGTGCAGTGATTGGCCAACCTCTCAAGTGAGGCTTGGGAATTTTTTTGTTGGAGTGATGAGTTATACACCTCTTGAGAGAGTGCATGTGAGGTTTCTAACTCTTATTACCTGTGAGCTCTCTTGTTTCCTATGCAGATTAGCATGAAAGGTATAATGGAGCTGTGAGTTTTGGGATTGTTTATTCTGAGGGTTGTGTGATACACCGTTGTTTGTTCACTATGCAAGGGATGTGAGGTTTTATTAACTTTATAAACAGTTGTTTGCTCCTTGTGCAGCTACTGTGGATAGATTTTTGTGAGCTTTGCCTCTTGTCTATTTCTTTGGAGAGCAGAGAGATACACTTGAGTGGAGTGTGTGAGGCCTCTTTTCTCTTGTCACACATATCTTTGTTCCCTTAAGTCCCGTGTTGCTACTTATCCTTGAAGGAAAAAGCCTAGGCTTTGACTCTTGGATTCGGTTTGTGGGATGGCTGTTTTGGATGGTGGCTTCATGTGTATGTGGTATACTTAGCTATGAGGGTTGTTCATAACCTTTTTGGTTCTTTTTTGTGTTTTTTTGTCTTGCTGGCCCTAGCTGTTGCTCGGTTGTGGCCTCTCGGTTTGGGGTCTCTCGCGGCTTTGTTTGTCGGGGGTTATTTTTTGGCCGGGTTGGCCTTTTGTTTTTGTTTTCTGTTTAGGTCTCTAGTTTTATCTTAATGTATGTCTTCGCCTTCCCCTTTACGGCTTGTGTAAGGGTTTGTGTGCATGTGTGGGTGTGTGTGTTGGTTTATTGGGGCTGTTGCGCTGGGCCTCTTTTTTGGCCGGTTTGTTAATCTTGGTCCTGTGGGCTCATGATTCACCTTGGGCTGTTATGGATTGCGTTGCTGTTCTGGTCTCACCTTTGTTCATTTCGGGTTTTCATTTGTTGAAGGCAGCCTATTGCGGTTGTGTGTAATTGTTACATTAATGCGGTTTCTCCTTAGTTTTTTGGCTGTTTCCTTGCTGTTGTGGGTTTTTGAGCATGGCAGGTCTGGTTTTGAGCTTGATCCCCCGTTTTGTTCTTGTTTGGGCTTAATTGCTTGGGTGGGTTTGTGTACAATTTGTTTTGTGCCCCTATTTTGTTCTTGGTTTATGGTTTTCTAGTCCATTACCCTTTTGGTGTTATGGTTTAGGCATCCATAATTTGGCCATTTCTTGTACGGTTGGTTCCGGCTTAGCCTAAAGCCATTTATTGTGTTTGGTTCCGGCTCAACCTAAAGGTTTTTTTGTTGTTGATGCTTCTGGCTTTGTTTTGGTGGTGGTTTGTAAGGCCTGGGGTATGCCCCTTGTATTTGTCTTTTTTTTCCTTTTATATCACATTTAATTACCCAAAAAAAATAAATTTAATTGGCGGGTATCGACCATTTTAACGTGGGAAGATGAGTTAAGCATGTAATAATATGAGCTCAATACAAGATGATCTTGAGATTATGGCTTAGAGTGCAATTATAGTTATTTAGTGGTGTGAACTGTAATTTAGTGTTTTAAGAAAATTATAGAAACCGCTGTAAGGTTTTCATAATTACAGATACTGGTGAGAGATTTGCTTAATTGCGGAAACCGGTAGATACGTATCTGGGTCACACTAGAAGTCTTTGTTATAATTACTCTATAGGTCCCTGTTGTAGCCATATAAATATGCAGGTGGGCTTAACCAAATTCATTACTTATCTTCAAGATTAAAGCTGACCTGGTTCTACCGGTACGAGTTCTCGAATGATTGTAACTCACACTACATTCGGGAATCATATAAGGTAATACAGTAGACGGTCTGATGGGAGTTTCAACTCGAAATCAAAATCGTAGTTAAAGAATCGACCAAAAAGGTATTCTTCTAAATTAATTGTGGTTGCACAGGTTTTTATTTTGATCGTTCGACATCAAAAGTTTTATCTGGTGCCTGTTTCGACACTCGTCCAGTTTGTTTTATCGAAAATCATTAACAAAAATAATAATTTTGGCAGTTTTGCCTCCAGTAATTTGGTATCAGAACCGTTTTATTTTTTGTTCACGGTTTATCAAGAGGCCGGGTAGATTTAGAACTATGCTAACTTTGTTTTTAGGCGTTCAAGTCTCGGTTTTATGATCATCATATTTTTCATATCTAATTGAATGGTTTAGATGATTATTTATTTATTTTTAATCACAAAGGTTGATCGTGATAGATTAAATTTTTTCTAGATCGACTGTGAGCTTACGAGACATAAGTTTTCGATGTAATAGCAATTATTAGTTTTTTATTATCAGTTTAGAATATTTAAGAACATGTTGAATATCCAAGAATACGAAGAACATGCGGTAGCATTTGCAGTGATTTCGGGTTTTACGGGCCACAGATCGCGATAATTTTTAACGGTTTTAAAACAGTTTTTTCAGTGAGTTTCTGCAGGATATATGATTTAAAAACAGCAGCAAAAATATGTCAAAAATAGCAGTAAAAAATTAGCAGAAACAGCCCACCACCAACGGTGGTTCGGGGCTGATTTTATTGATTTTTCAGGACGTTGTTGGGCTTGTTTTTTGAGAATTTTTTAGGCATAAAATATAAGAAACATACCTTAAAATACTGTTCAAAAATCATAAAAAAATTAGGCCAAAAACAGGCAGGAAAGGCAAAAAGCAGCGGCGGCGCTATTCGGGGGTATTTTTTGAGGCTTTTAGGACTATTTTCGAGGTGTTTTTTGAAACAAAATGTAGTTAGATATTAGTGCTATTTTTTCAAAAAAAAAACGGGAGCAAAAACACCATAGAAAAAAGCCCAAATGGGTGGTAGAAGCCGGTAGTGGCGCTAGGGGGCAGCGGCGGTGGCTTTGGGCTATTTTGATGCCTGTTTTTTAGAGCTATTTTTAAAAAAAAATAGTGTCGAAAACGGAGCATGGAGGAGGCGGCAAAAGCCGCCGGAAGTGGTTGGAGTGACAGCGCCGGCGGCGGGGCTGGTGGCCGGCGATAGTGGTGCTGTCTGGACTGTCTTGAATCGAGATATTCTGATATGTTTTTGATACTGATGTGATATATTTGTATATCACTGTGTATCAGATGATCCTGATGCAGTCAAGATATAGGAAGTTGACTCGAATAAGGATTATTACAGCTTTTCCTCAACAGAAAATTGAAACTCTTCAGAGTTTCGCTTTGATCATAAAACTGGGATATATACATATCTTACATTTATATTCATATGAACTGCGTAGATAATGTATATCTGTTTTATAATTTTCTGTTAATTTAATTAATTTAGAAAATTTGATTTTAATTAAATATTTTGTAATAGAAAATAAAATTAAGTTTTTTAATTATTATTTTTAATTAAATGAAATTTTTTTCGATATTTTATTTTTAACAAAATATTACGTTTAAGATGATTTTTTACAAAATCGAATATCTTGAAAAAACGTGTAAATTAATTCTCAATTTTGAATTAATTAAATAAAAAATATTTAATTTAAACAAATTATTATTTTATTAAAAAATGAGTAATAAAAAATAAAATAATTAAATACTTTTAATCACTACCTTAGTAGAAAAGCTGAAGAAAAAATTGTGCATTTATTAAATTTTATTTGCTATGCATTAAAACACGAAAAGATGGTTTGACAAACTAGAATATTTGGAATCGTATACAGGAAAGATGTTTGGTTATTTCAGATTGCGTGGTTTTTGAAATTAATAAATTTATTTTAATTAAACGAATTTTTATAATCCTAAAAAATATTTTAAAAATCTAAGTGGGAGAAAAAATTTATTTACAGATAAATCTCGCGATCTCTATCACCAGTTTGTAGGCGATATAATTAAATTATGCGTGTTAGCAGTAAGGCCTTCCTCCCCATCGGACAGATTAATTGTGGTATCGCCGGTACAAACTTCTTTTAGGGATAATTCTGGATAATTATTAGTGTGGATCACTTCTACATTTAAAGGATTCATTGCGAAACGATTGATTAGGGATTAGGTGAAGGTTAACACTTAGTTGTATATAATAGTATCATTTCTATCTGAGTCACTTCTATTATATACTGGACCGAAACTATGTCAGCTATTTAATTTTACTTGGCAGGGCAATTGCCTAGATAGTAAAATTAATAGGGATTGGCCTGTCTGGACAAACGATGGATAGTAGACGTCCTCCCATCGAAACATGCTATTCATAGGGTACCAGGCTGCTGGCGAATTTCTTTTAAAATGGTAGAAGAAACCAAATTAAAATAAATTCAAAATATTGCTCGTCATAATTAACGATATTTTTTAATTATGTGATTCTTAAGAATAAGATGGCTTTCAATTCACTCACTTCAATACTCAAAGAAAACAAACTTACGGGACCGAACTATGTTGACTGAAAAAAAAAATTGGACATTGTATTAACTGCTGAGGACTACAAGTTTGTATTGACTGAGATATGTCCACCAGTACTTGATGTGAGGGCGACTGAACAGGAAACCCAAGCTCATCAGAAGTGACAGAAAACTGATCAGATGGTTCGCTATTACATTTTGACTTCCATGTCAAATGTTTTGCAGCATTAGTATCAGTCTATGCACAGTGCCTAGGACATGATTATGAACCTCAAAAAAATATTTGGAGATCAAAATCGTGCTGTTAGGAAGGTGGCATTGAAGTCTATAATGAATGCAAAAATGGCTGAAGGCACCCCAATTAGGGATCATGTTCTAAAAATGATCAGTCTTCTGAAAGAACTGGAGATCTTAGGAGCTGAAATTGACGAGGAAACCCAGGTCGGTATCATACTCCAGTCATTACCTGAAAATTTTAAGCAGTTCTACTTGAACTATGTCATGAATAAGCACAGCTTTTAATTGGCAAAACTTCTTAAGGAACTTCAAGCACCCGAAGGTGTCCTCAGGAAGCCAGGTTCTGTGTATATGGCAGAGAAAGATTCTTCCTCTAAACCGAAAGGCAAGAATAAGAAAAATATTCAGACACAGGGAGGCATAAGTCCAAAAGCAGTTAAGGGACCAAGAAGTGTTGTGAAGAAATCGAGAGGCAAGTGCTATCACTGTAACTAGTTTGGGAATTGAAAAAAACAGTGTCCAATTTTTCTTAGTAAGCAGAACAAACCAGGTAATTTCTGATCACTAGTGGTTGAAACATGTTTAGCGGTGTTATCTACCGAAACATGGTGTGTAGATACGAGAGTCACTAATCATATATATAATTCTTTACAAGGGTTCCAAGAAATCTGGCAGTTCAGTGATGAAAAAATATACCTACATATGGACAATAATACAAGTGTGGCAGCAGTTGTAGTAGAAGATGTCACTCTCAGGTTTAGTAGAGATAGAATACTACTTCTAAAAGATTGTCTTTATATACCTTCGATTAGAAGAAATTTAATTTTGATTTTTAATTTAATAAAGAATAAATATTTTGTTCATTTTGATGACTCTGTGATTGTGAAAATAAATAAATATTTTATTTGTTCTTATACATTAGTGCATGATTTGTATGTCGTATCTCCTATCTCTTTTATATTGCAACTAACTGAATTGAATAACACATCTAATTTACCGTATATTCTTCTATCTTTTGTCTCCTCGTTTTTGGTTGGTTTTTATCTGCTTGGTTTTTTTTAGCCTTCTTCTACGGCTTGTGTAGGGGTCTGTGTATGTTTTTTTTTTTCGGATGAGTGTGTGTTTGGATTCCTGGTTTAATCTTTTAGGAATGTTCTGTGATGTCTGGATGTTCTTCTTTATATTGGGGTGGTGATTGATCAATTCGGTAGGCTGTTGTGGTTCACCTCAACTGCGGTGGGTTCTCCTATTTCGGTTTGCTAGATGAGGCGGGTTTGCTTTTGCTTTGTGGCTGATGCATCCATCAGAGCTGGGATGGTCTTTGTCGTTGCGGGTTTTTTTCGTGGAGGTTTACTGGACAATGTTCTGTCTGTTTGGCTGTTGCTAGTGCCTGCTTCTTCTTGTTCAGGCTATTTATATTGTGTCTAGCTTGGTTGGCTTTGCCTCCTCCCCTTATTTTTCTTAATGTTGGGTCGGCCAATGGCCTTCACTTTGCTATTTTTGGTGTTCTATTGGTTCTGGCTTAGCCTAAAGCCAATTTAGAGTGTTGCTGGTTTCTGTCTTGTTTTTGTTGTTGCTTTTGGTTTCGGCTTATCCTAAAGCCTAGCTCTAGTGTTGCTTTGGTTTTAGTCATAGTTGGGTTAGTGTCTTGGGTATGTAAGGCCTGGGGTTTGGCCCTTGTAAACATTTAATTTTTTTTCTTTCTGTTATGTCACAATTAATTATCCAAAAAAAAAAAATTTACCATATAGGAGAAAGTTTCCTTCTTTATTGAACTAAATGTTTCTTTGGCACTTACGCTTGGGTCATATTAATCTAAAAAGAATAAACAGACTGGTGAAAGATTGACCTTTGAGTTCATTAGAAATGGAGGCACTTCCAGTCAGTGAATTTTGTTTAGAGAAAAAGATAACCAAGAGGCATTTTTTCGGCCAAAGGCTATAGAACTAAAGAATCGTTGGAACTGGTTCATTCTGATGTGTGTGGTCCTATGACAATCCGTGCTAGAGGTGGTTTTGGTAATTTGTTAGTTTCATTGATGACTACTCAAGATATGGATACATTACCCGATGCACCGTAAGTTTGAATACTTTGAGAAATTCAAAGAATTTAAGGCGAAGAAGTGTCTCGGTAGAAGTATCAAATCACTAAGATCCGACTGTGGTGGGGAATACACCTCTTTGGAGAGTTTAGGAATTACCTGTCATCAGAAGAAATTATATCCTAATTGACTACACCGAGCACTCTGCAGCAGAATGGTGTAGCAGAAAGAAGGAATAGGACTCTTATGGAGATGGTAAAGTCCATGATGAGTTATTCAGGTTTACACGATTTGTTTTAGGAACTCGTACTAGAGATAGCGGCTTACATTCTGAATTTGGTACCTTCTAAATTAGTACCTTCTACTCCTACAAAATTGTGGATCGGGCGTAAGCCTAGTCAGAAACACATTCAGATTTGGGGGTGTCCAACACATGTGGTAAAAGGGAACGCGGGTAAGTTGGAACCAATGACAGAAATTTGTTTCATTGTGGGATATTCCAAGGAAACGAAGGCTGGTCTATTTTATAATTCTAAAGATCAAAAAGTCATTGTTAGCACCAATGCCCAATTCTTAGAAGAGGATTATATTATGAACTACTGGCCCAAAAGAAATATTATTTTGAAAGAAATGGAAGAAAATACTGGTAGAACGGAAGAGAAATCACAAGTCACTAATATCCTATTGCCTCGTCGTAGTGAGAGAATTATCAGAACATGTGCAAATCATGAACATGGTGCTGATGCATATGGTTCAGATTCTACATTGCGTGTTACTGCTAGTACACAGACACATATAGTGCTTCGTCGTAGTGGGAGGATTGTTCATCGACCTGATCGGTATATGTTCTTGGAAGAATCTTTTGACAAGATCCCGGTAGAACTGGATACCGAACCCTGTAACTACAATGAAGCACTTCAGGACAAAGATGTAGATTTATGGCAAAAGACTATGAATTCAGAGATAGAATCTATGTATTCTAATCAAGTCTGAGAATTTATAGAACCACCTGTAGGGATAAAATCCATTGGATGCAAATAGATCTACAAGAGGAAGAGAGGAGCAGGCAGGAAGGTTGAAACCTTCAAAACTAGGCTTGTTGCAAAAGGGTTCACTCAAAAAGAAGGGATCAATTATGAGAAAACCTTTTCGTCGGTAGCCATGTTTAAATCTATCCGAATTCTCTTATTTATTGCCGCTCATTTTAATTTCAAAATTTGGCAAATGGATGTCAAGATAGCTTTCCTTAACAGAAATCTTGACGAGTGTATCTATATGGTACAATCAGACGATTTTGTAGCGAAGGGCTAGGAGCACATGTTGTGCAAGCTTAAGAGATCCATTTATGGACTTAAACAGAAATCAAGGTCTTGGAATATTCGCTTTGATGAAGCCACAAAGTCTTATGATTTTTATCAGACTCCAGATGAGTCACCTGTGTACAAGAAGCGTGATGGAAACGTGGTGATTTTTTTGGTACTTTATGTAGGCAATATCTTGCTCATCAGAAACAATGTGGGGGCATTATCTAGGGTAAAAATATGGTTATCTGGACAGTTCGATATAAAAAATTTTGGAGAAGCCAGTCACATCCTTGGGATCAAGCTTGTGCAAGATCAGAAACAAAGGATGTTGGGCTTATCACAAGCATAGTATATCGATGATATCCTTACTCGTTTTAGCATGCAGAATTTCAAGAAAGGGTTTCTCTCTTTCACGCATAGAATCACTTTATCTAAGAATCAGTGTCCTAAGACACCTGATGAGATAGAAAAGATGAAGGTAATTCCTTATGCTTCAGCAGTAGGAGACTTAATGTATGCTATGCTTTGTACTAGACTCGACATCTGCCTTGCTGTTGGCATGGCTAGCAGATATTAGTCTAACCTAGGACAAGAGCATTAGACTGCAGTAAAGAATATAATCAAGTACCTGAAAAGAATTAAGGATTATATGTTTGTTTAACAAACAGACAGTCTAGTACCTTTAGGGTACATAAACTCATATTTCCAGTCAAACAAAGATTCTTATAAGTCTACCTCAGGATATGTATTTACCTTAGGAGTTGGAGCTATTAGTTGGAAGAGTATCAAACAGTCCAGCATTGTAGATTCTACCATGGAGGCCGAGTACGTGGCAGCTTTTGAAGCAGCGAAGGAGGCTATTTAGCTCAAGAACTTCCTGTTGGATCTAAACGTGGTCCCTTAACTTCAGTCGGCTATTACACTTTATTGTGATAATAGCGGAGCGGTTGCAAACTCAAAGGAACCAAGAGTCCACAAGAAAGGAAAGCACATTGAGCGTAAGTATTACCTGATACGAGAAATTGTACAGAGCAGTGATGTTGTTGTGACCAAGATTACATCAGGGGACAACCTTACAGATCCTTTTAGAAAGAGCTTACTGGTTAAGACTTTTGATAGTCATGTGGAGTGCATGGGAATCAAATGTATGACAGCATGATTTTGAATATTAGTAGGAGATTGTTAGGGTTGTATACTAAAAATTATGTTTTTAGTATTTAATTTTATTTTAATAAAATTAGTTTTTTATTTTATGAGAATCTTAATGAGCAATGTATACAATATCATTTCTTTAATGTTATGCATGGATGTCTTTTATTCTGTACAGTATTTAATCTGGTATGTAGAATACGGCTTGCACACAGAAGATCAGATTTTAGGTTCTTGCAGAATATAAATTATTTGCTCACAGTTTAGATGAAAATAGACATACCATCGTACGACTGTAGCACAGAGTTTTAGTAGGTCTGTCTTGATTACGGAGAAGGGATAATAGCGTCGTCTATTGTTCCGACTCTCTGTGTTAGTACACTTTTTGTGTATTGAACTAGACACATTAGGGTAATTAATTTTATACTAACAATATAAATTAATTCACACCCCAAGATCATTATGAAGAGTGCTTATACTCTTAATCCAGAAATAATTATTTATTTGTGTATATTTAATATTTGTTATTTTGATTCATTAGAAGGTGCAATCTTATATGGGTCTGTATTCTCGGTGAGTTGGATAGCGGTATTAATTATATGGTGAATATTAATTATTAATGGAATCCACATTTGAATGATCCGGATTGACGATACCCTCTTAAGGAAAATCTTATAAGTTATTACCGGACCTAACCTTACAGGTGGATTTGATTATCCGGCGGTCAAATAAGTTAAGCGGAAGGGCTTAAGGAATTTCAAGATGCCAATTAAATTAAATTGTCAGTAATTAAATTTAATTGGCGGGTATCAGGAATCTTAACGTGGAGAGATGAGTTAAGCATTTACTAACAGGAGCTCAATGCAAGATGGTCTTGAGAATATGGCTTAGAGTGCAATTATAATTTTTTAGTGGTGTGAATTGTAATTTAATATTTTATGAAAATTGCAGAAATCATTGCAAAGTTTTCACAATTACAGATACTGTTGAAAAGTTTGCTTAATTGCGGAAACCGCTGAATACGTATCTAGGTCACACTAGAAGTCTTTGTTATAATTACTCCACAGGTCCCTATTGTAGTCATATAAATATGCAGGTAGACTTAACTAAATTCATTGCTTGTCTTCAAGACTAAAGCCGATCAGGTTCTACTGGTACGAGTTCTCGAAGGATTGTAACCCACACTACATTCGGGAATCACATAAGGGAATACAGTAGAAAGTCTGACGGGAGCTTCAACTCAGAATCAAAATCATAGTTGAAGAATCAACCAAAAAGGTATTCTTCTAAATTAACTATGGTTGCACGAGTTTTTATTTTGTTCGTTCGATATCAAAAGTTTTATTTAGAGCTCGTTTTGGCGATTGTCAGTCAACTTTTTTTCATCAAAAATTATCTACAAAAATAATGATCTTGGCAGTTTTTCCTTCAACAGACCGTTCTTCTCATTTGATGATAAGCTTCCCGTTATCACCTGAATTGTGTTTTAAACAACATGAGCTGAAGCTTGTAGAAAATAGACTAAAGATGAACAATGTATGACATGCGATAATGGTTATGTGAAATGCATCACGTAGTTTTATCCAAAAATTAAGCCCATTTTTCAAACTAGTCTCTATTCACATAACTGGGTTTTCATACGGAAACCAACTTTAT
Organism: Heliamphora pulchella; assembly: GCA_032270985.1. Lineage (NCBI taxonomy): Eukaryota > Viridiplantae > Streptophyta > Magnoliopsida > Ericales > Sarraceniaceae > Heliamphora > Heliamphora pulchella. The sequence goes on along the minus strand of JAULJZ010064717.1, from coordinate 23,085 downwards.
TTTCAAGCACAACACCTTGGTTTTAGCCTTCCATTTCATTATTATTTTCACCGTTTCAAAGTTTTCCCGATTCCCAGTCACCTTCCACATTTACCACAATTTACCAACTATTCAATTAAGGTTTTACAAACCTAATTCCATTAACAATTTTCATACTTTCCATTACTCTCAACCACTAACCAAGATTTTTCAAACCCAAACCAATTATTGATTTAATTAAGTACCAAAACCTAGACGACACCTATAGACACAGGCGTAGTTATCACAACCAGGCCATGCGAGGCCCGATGGATAAATACCCATTCTATAGCCCGACATGGAGAGCACACATTTTTGATTTCTCTCAGAAATATCGATGGGTGGACCGCCCAAGAGCACACTTTTACGGGGATTAACCCGAAGGAAGGGCCTACCTTATATTGCGTAAGTTTTCGGTCTTTCAACGAGGAGCGACTCGTGCCCAAACTTAATTATCCAATCCATTCATACGGTACTTTAATTAATCCATTTAGATTAAAACCAACGCGAGTCGAACCCAAATAACGTTCCTCTCATCAACACCCAACACACTTAGGGTTAAGCCATTAAGCACACACTTTAGTTCTCATTCACTTTACATTCGAGTACAATTAATCCAAAACCCCCAATCAGACATTACGTGATTTTCACACTTCACCAAACCCACATCATTTGTTTAAAATTCCCAACTCACCATTTCATGGTTTTTACATTTTTTTCAAAATTCATGGAATTTATACTCGAATAAGTTAACAAAATCTTAAATTTACCAAAAATCAAGTTAATTTAACCATTTGAGTTCACTAACCCAAAAAGTCCCAATTTGTTCAAGATTTAACCCAACCAAAATCCTAACTCCTCATATTCCAAAATTAAAGCATTTCAAATAACAACAATAAGCTAGATTTAACACAAATCATGCTTAAACCCATTAATATCATGCTTTAACACCAAACCCCTAACTTAGCGTTCCAAAAAATTTTAGATCTATCATACTTTTATGTGAATCCCAAAAATATACAACTCATATACATACAAATATCAAGATTAGTCTTAGATCTTACCTCTTAGATGACAAATCCATAAGAAACCAAGCTTTAACAAACTCCAACGAAGCATGTCACCAACCGTTCGGTGAGGAGGGAGCTTCCAACGCATAGAATCATCCTCCAATGACCTATAATCGAGAGGAAAGCGAGTGAAATCCATCAATAAAGGGTAGGAGGAGCTCAAGGGAGCTCCAAATCTGATTCTAAGGCTTAGGGTTTGACTTTTAGAGAGAGAGAGGAGAAGAGAGAATGAGAAAAAGGGGCTCACTTGCATTTTTAAAAAGCTGTCTGTCGACTGTATGCTCGAGCGGACTCGTGACTGCTCGAGTGGTCACCGCTGTGTGCGAATCCGAAAAAAAAGATCACATAAAATTCTAAATTTTGTCCAAATATCTCAAAACTCATTGAAAGAATCCTCAATAATTATCCTTATGCAATCCCAAGCATATGATTACCATTACCATGATAAAATTTCAATTCCTTCGCTTAGACCCGTTTCCATCTCCCACATGAGGTCTCATAACAAGGTTTGATCAACCCTCAAAATAAAAAGGGATCGGGTCCCTACAACTTTCCACTCTTAGGAAATTTCGTCCCTGAAATTCAACACTAGAACTCGAGTTAACGAACTTGCTGTCAACGACTAACATTCTCACCAAGAATGACGTCTTACAACACAAATATGTTTCAGAAGGATAAACACCCATATCGATTGCCTCCACAAACAAGGTCTCACTATCGTTACGGTTATCCAAATATTATCAGACCAAGACCCAACTCACACCACTGAGGTACCAAAACACAATCCACACCAGACGCAACCAACTCAATCGATTACACGCATAGCATGAAATTAATCCACAATCGAAACTTGTTTCAAACACTCTCCACTTCTGTTCGTAAGGACGATGATTCCCGATTGAACTTTCGCAAACTTGCTCATCCCCATACCAAAATGCACAGCATGGACTATTCTCGTAAGCACAAACACATGTCGTCAAACTTTGACATTACTCACAAGGATTCACATGCATCGTACCCAAAACCTTGTTTAAGCTTTCATAATCAACTAATGACTACAAAACTCGAGACCACATCATCATTTTACGTAGGCCAGAAGTGTTATCACAAAGGTTGAAGAGACGCTCATTCCTGAGCAGAGACAACAATCGTCTGGTTCCAGCGAAAGGAACTCACTTAACTCATCGAAAACTCCAAAGAACACATTTTCTTCCCATGATTTTCTAAACCGCCACTCTCTACCAATCCTCAACCAGTTCCTCACTCACAGATCACAACTCTTATTTCGCAAAAACACTAGGTGTCATATTCTCTCCAAGGCCAAGATTTCACACAATTGAGATTACTGCTCCAACATCTTAGCTATTAAAATCAATACGGTCACACAAACTCACTGAGTCACTTGGGCCAAACACGCTATATGGACGAAACGTTCCACATGTACATACTTATCTATACAAATCCAACCACATCAATCATTATGTTATCATGCACTTATGTATCCCTACGTTTAACAATCAACCTCTAACCCTTAATCGATCATCCAGCCTCTAATCAACCGCAACTAATCCATTCGGCATTAACCCACACTAAACACATACATTTGCCCCTTGTACTCACAACATTGCACACTTAGTCCGTTATTGAACTCCAAACAATCATCAATTATACCGTTCGTCAATACTTGCATGTACACTTGCATCCTTCCTTTACATCCATATCACACATATAACAATTCTCCACTAGGTAGTATCAGCGTATGATTCTCTGATCCCTTACTAACACCACTCAATGTTGTCATACTTTTTCCACCAAGTAACCAACCAAGACCCGCCTCTTGTACTTAACACCCACCTCTTGTACGCAACTCATGAAGGCACTCTACTCACCAAAAGTTAGCCACAGAAGAACCATATAACTCGATTCATATACCATTATCTTGTTCTTCCAACGTTCGTAATCATATATTTACTCTCCCAATGTACCAACACTAAGCTGCCACGCGACATCACCAAAATTAACAAAATCACAACATTTCTTAACTTCTCATTAGTCAAACCTAAGCATCCTTACGAGAGAATTCTTTCTCTATATGGGCACGACCTTTTCGTTCCAAACTAGACAAACATGTTGGCTTAACAAGGCCACACCGCCAAAGGCTTTTCAAGACCAGATTCCTTGTGACTCACCTCTAAACCACATTCTCCTAGTAATCTCAAACTTAACTGCACATAACTTGTATCCTCACCATGAATGGGCAACTGAACACCAACTCTGAGGAAAAATGGGCAGCTCTAAACACCAATATAATGCAACTAAAACTGATAATTGGTTACTAGGGTCACATAAGGCGAACAACACGGTCATCAAAACTTCTGCAAGAATCTCATTTTGACAAAAGCTAAGGATGTCAACATTCCCATACAAACCAAAACATTCATTATATATATATATATATATATATATATATATATATATGTCAAACAACCTTCAACTAATTTCTGCAAACGTAGGTCCTACATCTCAACACTAACTCCTCCGTTAAAAAAAGGACAAGCATTCTATGTTTAACAATTCGATATCTCAGAGAATACAACCCAAACATTCATACTCATAGGGTAAAGCAAACAAATCTTCACCAAAAAATAATAAGAAATCAGTTCTACAATCATCCGATCACGATGGTAGAAGTTCACAAGGCACAACCTAGAGGACCACAGCGAGGGTACAAGATCCATGGGAATTTTGACCTTCTTAGAGAATAACCAAATCAAGAATCAATCAAATGTTCCAACATTCACATCCCACAAGGATAAAATAGCCCACACAGGATAACCATCCACAAGGTAGCTCTCTCTCTCTCTGTCCAGAAGAAAGAAAATATCAACCAAAAGCTTTCATTCAACACCATCACATTTCAGATACCCATTAAATACTCGATTCAGAAGAATACTGTCCATCTATCTCCATGTTAGCATCGACTACCACCATGTGAATGTTGCCGACCCCAGTCATGATAATTACACCACTCGTCACACTTAGTTCTCAAGTTTATACCCCATTCCTACACCTCGAATACCAATAACTCCCTTATGCCCTGTACAACGCGTCTCGTAGGATTATAAGTTCGTTATTAGGTACACATAGAGGCACAACACCAAAACTCCCATTACACCAAGGTCTCACCTCACAAGGTTGTACGACACTAACCTGACTCCCAACAGGTAAACAACTGTCACGTCACAGCCTCGAGCTCACTACTTAGGCAAACCTACAAAGAAAGCGTAAGGCACTTAATCGAATAAGGCCAAATTTGAGATTTCTCATCTAGAGTTGCCCATAACTCCCATGACTATACAATTATCATCCACACGTCTACGATTCGTGGATAAAAATGACTACATACATTTTGGATCCACAATTTTGCTTGGCATTCCTAGGCCATTCAAACCATTAAGGTACATTGTTCAACTTTACTACTCCACATTTCATTCCCAAGGGCAAAACAACATAGCCACCTCTACACCGTAGATTCAAACATAAACAATCTCTATTCCTTAAAGGAACATCACACTCATGATACACCATCTAAGCAACTGGGTCAACCACACCATCAACACCCAACACGGTTTCTCAAATTCCATGCACTTAGCACTAGCAAGGGGGACCCTAAAGTGACCACGTCGTCTCATAAAAGATCTGATACCATTCACGCCATAGTTTCATCTAGGTACACATCCCTATACTCACCACATATAGTTCCCGGACATGATCTACTAACCATACAGACAACAATCGAAACCACAAGCCTTTACTCCCGTAGAATTCTAAAAGGACTTATACTCGTTGCACACTAGAACCGTAACCAAAACCAACACACACTCCAACACACCTGGGACTTCACTATTAACCCACCGAACACCCCTTTGGGCTTACGCACCCGTAACTCAACTATCGAATCTCAACAAGGAACGTGGCTTAGCACCCCACTAAGGAAAGGACATAAGAGGTATTAAACATGCTTTCAAAGCTACAAGGTATTGCAAAGACTACCAACAACACTCCACAGGGCAAGGGATATCCCCAAAATCATTTATGTCTAAAAATTTTGAAATATGATAGGCCACCGATTATTACGCTCTCAATCACTATGTTCCTGTCCATATCCCATTCCCGAGTACATGACTCAAGACATAGTATGGCTCATGACGTACATATTCCTTAACCTGTCTACGAACAGATCACATATCCTAATCATAACAAATAATCTCTGAGTGGTCTTAAACACCCTACCACATCTAATGGTAAGGTCACTAGTAATATGACTCACATCATGGTAGTATTACTCCACAAGAAAAGTTCTTTACAACGATCAACTAATTATCCATGCCTCAACAGCACCGGGACAAATCACAATAATACGAAAGTACAACGGGTAACTAATTAAGGGCAACACCAACTCATGTGGTTATCACAACTTACAAGCAAGTTCTACCATGCATAAAGCGATCAACACTCAACTCATGAGTTTTACCCCCGGTAGCAATCAACAAAAACTGAGTCGCACTTCCATAACCCATACCACGACCCTGACCACAACTCGCCCTAGCCCTATAGGCAGAACTTTTAGATCAAGGGTATCATAAAACCCAACCAGGTAAGACTCGACTTCAGATTCTAAAGCCATGTAAACACCAATACATGAATATCACACATCAATATAAGCTCTCATGTAATGGATCGACCATTCCTACGGTTCCTAGGTATTCGAACTTATAACTCTGATACCAATCTGTAACGCCCCGATTTCTAAACAATAAAAACCCAAGCGAATGATAAGATAAGAACCCTATTTATAGACCTCACAAATCGAAGGAGTTTGTAAAACAGTTCTTTAGCGGTGAAATGAAGCAAGATGCCAAATCTTCTTATAAAATATGATAATAACAATAAGTATTATACTTACAAATGATTCTCAAAATGTTCCATTTCGAACCCAAAGGGATACCCAAATGTACCTAACAAGAACCCTTTTTAAAATGAAGTTTCAAAAATGTGCCACCTAGCGGAGTCCACTCGAGCGGTGAGGTACTCGAAAAAAAACTGTCAAAAATCCTAAAATTTTTTCTAAGTGTTCGAAAAATGCCCATTTTCCTCACCCTTTGAACATAGTATTCATAAATCAAAATTTGAGATGAAACATACATTTAACATTAAAATCATTTTCAATTTCGTAAAACTTGAAAACTGTCATTTTAAACCAAAGCATTCCATACGAAGGTCAAGGAGTTCAAACCCGACATGCATACCAAACGTCCTCTCATGCATACAATTCATGAAACATGGCCTTAAGGTATTACAATGCGGGTTCCACCGACCAAAAAATAACCCTCAATAATAGCAAAAGAATTACAATGAAAATATATAATTATAATCAAAACAACCCAAGGGGCTACCATGACCGTTCTTCTCATTTGATTATAAACTTCTTGTTATCACCTGAATTGTATTTTAAATAACATGAGCTGAGACTCGTAGAAAATAGATTAAAGATGAATAATGTATCACATGCGAGGATAGTTATGTGAAATGCACCACGTAGGGGGAGAGCTTCTCTCTCTAGTGAGCTCTTCCCAAAGCTACGATGGTGATGTTTTGGTGATGAAGATCTACTCTACAGTGCAGGGAGAGCTTCGCTCTTTATAGAGAGCTCTCCCCAAGGCTCTCATGGTGGTTCTGGTAGATTGACTGTTGTTTAACGAGCAAGAGTGTACAGATGATGGTGCGTTGAAGATTCTTTTAGTTTCAGGCTAGGAGAATCAATTCCGGAGTATCCGACATGGAGTATCAAATGAGTATTAGAGCGTTCTCCATTACTAGCAACGAATTGAAAATCTCCATCGAGATTTGCTTGCGAGATAACGTCAGAACAGAGATCTAGCTTTGATGTGAGTCTTGAGCTCTTATGAAGCTGGTCATAACTTATACCGCATTACGTTAAATATTTGCTTTGGTTGAGTGGCGGTGGTTTTATCAGTGCTCTGTGATGACTTGTTGTTGAAGTGCTGTTTGGATCCCCAGGGTCAAGTTTTGCAAACTACACTGTGAATCGATGGATTAAATTGCATTGTTGAATATTGTTATTTTGTGAAGATGAGTTGCTGTGCAAAGAATCTGTTTGTTCAAGCGGTTAGATCAGTTCGGTTCACATTTTGGTTGCACTGCGACCTATTGGTTTAAGCTTCGCTGGGACAGTGTGATTAATCCATGGAGATTTTGGTCAACTATTGTATCGTGGGTTTCCTGTGGATCTCTCTCTGGTTATTTTGGATTATTGCATCTAAGGAAGCGAATGAGGTGGTTCTGCCGCTCCATTGTTTTTGGAGCTGGACGAAGGTATTTTAGGTTGGACCTCCATACTCAACAAGAGGCTATTGTTGAAGATGATGTGAGGCCACGCACAGGTGGCGCGTTGAGAGTAGCCACTCTGGTAATACAAATATAATGGGTAAAACCGGAGGTTCCACGCGCCCTTGGTGGTAAGCTGCTTATGGGGCAGTGTGTTTGCCAGTCTGCTGCTTGAAGTGTGTAGACTTTGAGCGGGATTTTAGTTGTCTAATCTAGCGGGGTGCAGGTTTTGGTGGGGTGTGGACCTCACCCTTTTTTGTATTTTTATTGCAAATTGGTAGATTTCAAAGTTGGGATTGTGAAAAACAATCTCTGGAAATTCAGATTGAAAAATGGTGTTCTGGCACAAATCCGTGGGCTGCTTCATGTGGGACCCGCGGTTCAATCACATGTTTACATGGTTGCCAATTGAAGTAATTTTAGCCTATTGTTTGTGGTGGGCCCAAGCTCCAGTGGTGGGACCCACCTTTGTTTTGCTATACTGTTTTTATCATGAAATTAAAGATTAGCCGGAGTGTGGGACAATGTTTTTGTGGGCTCCGTTTGGCGGGCAGTTAAGTGGAATTTGGATTAAAATTTTAATTTGGAGACTTGTGTCTTTTGGGCTATTATTTCTACAATAGCGCAACTCAGGATAAATTGTGGGTTCCGTTTGGTGAGCATTATTTTAAGTGGATTTTTTAGCAAGTAGAATCCGCTGGGCTTATTCGACCGGGGTTCCCTTTCAAAAATATGGAATGATGAATTAGGTTCTCTTTGGACGACCCTTTGGTACCTCTCGTTGGAAGTTTATTTGGTTTTTTTCTTACTCGAGCTTTCTTGAATTTTATCCTTTCCTTCCTTACCTCCGAGGAGTGTGATGCTGTATTGAGGAGTTGAGGTTGCTTTGGTTTAGATGAGGATATTTCTACACTTTTAGCAGGGTACCTATGGTGAGGGTCTTTTGGTGGTTCTTTGAGTAGGGTTCTAGTTAATGGTTGCTCCGTTTGGATCCGATGGTAGAGTTTTCCTTTGGGATGGTTTAAATTTTCTCTAAGCTGAATTTTCAGGTTCTGTTCTATTCATATCTTATTGCTGACTTGTAGGGTCTCCCACCGCTTATGTTTGGCGACCTTGTGCGTAGGGTAGGTTGGTAATTTGCTTAGGCAGGATTTGAATTGGAGTTTTCTGGGGCTGATCTGTCGGTTGCTTCTTTTGATTAGCTAGGGGTCTATCTACCTCTGGTACTTTACTCATAGACCTCTGATGATTTCCTTTTGGTTGTCCTTTGGATCTGTGTTTTGCTCCTCGATGGTTCTGTTGTCAGAGTCTTTATTTGGCTGGGGAATCTTCTTAGCTTATAGAGGATCTTTTGCAAAACTTATGAGGAGAGTATGTCTTTTCTTGCCTGAGGTTTGGAGCTTTTTGAGGTACCAAACTTTAGCAGGATATTTGTGTCTATTTGTGTTGGACAGCCAGTTCTATGTGCTAGATTATTTTTGTCCTCTTTAGTAAGTGGGGTTTTCTTATCCATGCGGGTTGTGCGTGGAATGTGCTTTGTTAGTTAGTTTCCCCGGCTACCAAGCGGGGGTTATGCGTGTCAGGTTGCTTTTGTTGTTTTCTATTATGTTGTAAGCGATGTAACTACCTAGGATATGTCCCTTGGAAACATATACATTTTTTTCTTTTTTTTTATGTTTTTTTTGGGTAATTAATTGTAACATAAAAAAAAATGTATATGTTTCTAAGGGACATACCCCAGATAGTTACATTACTTACCAACAGAACAAAAAAGCGAAAACTAACAACAATTACGACACCTAACCCCGCCTAACGGCGGAGTTACATAACTAGAAAGCAAAACCATGCATATCCTGCATGGATATGAGACAACAAAATTACAAACTCACCCAAGCGCATGGGCAGGACACCACCCAAAAGCTAACTCAGCTGGCTAAAGCCATGCCTATACACCCAAACTTACTTAAAATAGAAGACAAAGCTAACTTCCCAACATTGAACAAGCTAGGATTACTAAAAACTCCTAATTCTTGCTGAAGATCGGGTCCTCAATAGGGTCACAGGTTCCAAAATTTAGGCAAGAAAAGGAGAGAGCAACATCCAGCAAGAGCATTGAGAGGACAGTCGGCACCTATAATCAAAACTGCTCAGAAATCAAAATCGGCCCTCAACAGTGCCAAGAAGGCATCCAAACCCCACAACCGAGGGAAGCCAAAGAAACTAATTCTCTACGCAAGAGAATCTTCGCTCGGAAAACTATGGAGCCTATCTTCCCATCCAAGCGAGTAAAAATTGAACACCTCCCCAACAATGTAAAGCTCTGATAAGACCACTGAGCATCAAAACAAATTCCATTGGCTCAAGAAACCAACAAACCATCTGACAATAAACCTCTGTCCAAAAAGCACTTACGTGCTTAAAAACACTTTCACCTGCTAGCTGCAGTACACACTGCTCGCCCTACTCTAACCATGATTTTACAAGTTTACCCGAGAATGGGCCCACGATCACCACTGCGGCTTTTCCTTGCACAACTTTAAAGAACATAAATTGTGGGTCCCACAAAAAATAAAACCAGCAGGAAAAGAAAAACCAGGGGGTTAACTTAAATGGAGAGGAACCCACATTCCAATTAATCCCAAAGCCAAACGATTTAGCCCATTCAAGCGCGTAACTGTACACAAACTGTATAGCCAGCTATAGAAAACTGGCACATAGAATCCAGAAACCAGGTGGTTTTGGATCAGCTCAGTTTCGGCACTGTTACAAAAACAGCACAGATTTTTGACATAACAGGCACATCCTACTCTGACCATGCACAATTAGCAGACCTTCACACCGAAATTCGAAACACACGCGCAAGACGGCGCCTACTTCCCTAATTCCCTACGTCGTCTTCAACCTTCAAAAACTCCAAGCTTCAACTGTACAACTATGGCATCCAACCAAAATAAACGCAACAAACCTAGATAACACACACTATTCCGCCACAAAACCTGTTTTCATAAACTCAAGTCTCAGTGAATCAAACAACCTTGAGTCGAACATCATGGCAAATGGTTTCATGGATCAGCTGTAAAACAAGATGCTCTTCGCCGCCAACAACAATACACAACTTTAAGTTCACATTTAAAAATATCAAATCCACTGGAGATGAATCCCAAGTAGAGTTCAAACCCACCATCAAAGATGGAAAATCTTGACTATAACCCAGGAAAAGTGGATCCAAGCACGGAAGGCTTCGAAGCCAACATTTCATGGAGATAACGTTAAAATGTTCCAAGACTATTCATGCTTGACGAGAAGCCTAGCAAAATACAAACTTCAAATTTAACAAAAGGACATACCGAATCCCATCCTCTGTAAGCATTGAATCGTAGCACTCCTAACATGGATATAGACTCACGGATACTTGAGATCAAAGTTGTAGAAGGTGGACTTCGGTCATCATCATTGTCATTCCCAGCAAACGAAGAGCTTGATATAGAACACCAGAAACTACATCCAGATCTGATAGATTTGATACTCGAGCACCACCAACACATACTCGATCAGGCACACTATATCGTGGATTTACTATAATCTAATGCGAACCACACCAGAATCACCATGCACGCCCTTGGGGAGAGCTTTCTCTAGAGAGAGAAGCTCCCCCGGGTTCACATAATTAATTACCCAAAAAACGAAATACACCACGTAGTTTTATATGAAAACTAAGCCTATTTTTCAAACAAGTTTCTATTCACATAACCGGGTTTTCATACACAACCAAACTTCATTTTCAAGCACAGCACCATGGTTTTAGCCTTCCATTTCATTATTATTTTCACCATTTTAAAGTTTTCCCCATTCCAAGTCACCTTCCACATTTACCATAATTTTTCAACCGTTCAATTAAGGTTTCGCAAGCCTAATTCCATTCATAATTTTAATATTTTCCATTACTCTCAATCATTAACCAAGGTTTTTCAAACCCAAACCAATTATTGATTTAATTAAGTACCAAAATCCAGATGGCGCCTATAGATCTAGGCGTAGTTATCATAACCGGGTCACGCGAGGCTCAATAGATAAATACCCATTCTATAGCCCGACACGAAAAGCACATATTTTTTATTTTTCTCAAAAACATCGATGGGTGGGCCGCCCAAGAGCACGCTTTTATGGGAATTAACTCGAAAGAAGGGCCTACGTTACATTGTGCAAGTTTTTTGTCTTTCACTGAGGAGCAACTCGTGCTCAAACTTAATTATCCAATCCATTCATACGGTACTTTAATTAAGACATTTAGATTAAAATCAACGCGAGTCCAACCTAAACAACATTCCTCTTGTCAACACCCAACACACTTATGGTTAAGCCATTAAGCACACACTTTGGTTCTCATTCATCTTACATTCGGGTTTCATTAATCTAAAACTCCTAATTAAGCATTATGTGATTTTCACATTTCACCAAACCCATATGATTTGTTTAAAATCCCCAACCCACCATTTCATGATTTTCACATTTTTTTAAAATTCATGGAATTTATACTCGAATAGGTTAACAAAACCTCCAATTTATCAAAAATCAAGTCAATTTAACCATTTGAGTTTACCAATCCAAAAAGCCCCAATTTGTTCAAGATTCAACCCAACCAAAATCCTAACTCCTCATATTCCAAATTAAAGCATTTCTAACAACAACAATGAGATATATTTAACACAAATCATGCTTAAACCTGTTAATATCATGCTTTAACACCAAACCCCCAACCTAGGGTTTCAAAAAAAGCATAGATCTATCATGCGTATGTGGGTGTGTGTGGGCGTGTGTGGTGTGGGTTTTTTTGTTTGTTTTTTGCTTCACAGGTTTGATTATTGTGGTGGTCCTGGTGATATCTAGGCTCGGTTCTGATGTATGGTGCCTTCTTTGGCTCGTTTCATGGATCATTCAATGGTTTTTGTTAGGTTTTTTGCGGCTACTGCGGAGCTTGGTTTTGTTTCCTTGGCTGGTGCCTGCTCAGTTGGATCATTCCCTGGTTTTCTTATGTTCTTCTGCTGCTGTAGTGGAGCTTTGATTTTTGGCTTCTGTTGTGGCCTTAATTGGGTTCTGTTGCTGCGGTTTGTAGATGGCTTTTCTGTGTTTGGGCGATTAGTTTTGTTTTGTGCCTCTTTGGTTTATTGTATAGGCTTTCTTGTTGGTTCTCAGGTGGTTGGTTTTGTCTTGCTTGTGTTTGATTGGTCTCTTTCCTCTACCATCTTCTAAATTATGGGGTGAAAATTGTAGCCTCTCTTTATTGGCTTTTAGCTGTTTCTTTGTCCGATTATGGCTAAGCCGAAAGCCTTTTTTTGTTTGTTTGGTTGGTTTGTTTTTTGGTGGTGTTTGTAAGGTCTGGGGATGTGCCCCTTGTATGCATGTAATTTTTTTTTTTTCATGTTACAGTTAATTATCAAAAAAAAAATTCAACAAATATACAACTTATATACATACAAAGATCAAGATTAGTCTTTAGATCCTACCTCTTAGATGGCAAATCCATAAGAAAGCAAGCTCTAACAAACCCCAATGAAGTAAATCACCAACTGTTCGGGGAGGAGGAAGCTTCTAATGCGTAGAATCATCCTCCGACAACCTATAATCAAGAGGAGAGCAAGAGGAATCCATCAATAAAGGGTAAGAGAAGCTAAAGGGAGCTCCAAATATGATTCTAGAGCTTAGGGTTTGAGTTTTAGAGAGAGAGAGAGAGAGAGGAGAAGAGAGAATGAGAAAGAAGGGCTCACTTACGTTTTTTAAAAATCTATCTGCCGACAGTCCGCTTGAGCAGACTCGTGACCACTCGAGTGGTCACCACTGTGTGCGAATCCAAAGAAAAGGATCACATAAAATTATGAATTTTGTCGAAACGTCTCAAAACTCATTGAAACAATCTTCAATAATTATCCTTATGTAATCCCAAGCATATGAATACCGTTACCATGATAAAATTTCAATTCTTTTGCACATTTAAACCCGTTTTCATCTCCCACATGAGGTCTCATAACAAGGTTTAATTAACTCTCAAAATAAAAAGGGATCGAGTCCCTACAGGTCCTCCTCAAGACCTTAAACTGGCTCTTCAATTCTTCTCATGATCTTAAACTGACTAGTCGGTTCTCACATGATCTAAAAATGCCTCTTTGAACTTTTAGTCCTCCTCAGGACCTTAAATTGACCGTCGATCCTCGCGTAACCAAAAAATGTTCCAAAAAACCTTCGGTCCTTCTCATGATCTTAAACTGACTCATCGGTCCTCCTCATGACCTTAAACTGACTCATTGGTCCTTTTATGTCCTAAAACTAATATTTACCTCTGGTCCTCCTCATGACTTTAAACTGATTCATCGGTCCTCTTCATAACCTTAAATTGACCTTTCGGTCCTTTTCTAACCTAAAATTGATATGTACCTCTCCAGTCCTCCTTATAACCTTAAACTGACTCATCAGTCTTCTTCATAACCTTAAACTGGCCCTCCGTTCCTCGCATGACCTAAAAGTTGCCGTTTTATCTCTCCGGTCCTTCTCATGACCTTAAACTAACTTCTCAGACCCATTCATGACCTAAAACTGATCTTTGATGGTTCCTCGTTCCATGTTGTGACCCTAGATTTTTGTATGTTTGCATTGTACTTGTGTAACACCCCGCTCCCGCAAGGCACTAAACCTGAACAAAAGGATGTGATCTCGCCTTAAACCAGCGACCAAAGAGAAAGACAAGGGATAAATATATTAAGAGACCCAACAAGAACATCTAAGCAACCACAACGCCTTAATGTCAAAAGAGGTATACATGAGTCACTAGGGATTCGCCATTCCAAGGGCATACATTATTTCTAAAATATAAAAAAAAACCTTCAGGGTTTGTACATGAAGCTCTACCAAAACTAAAAAGTAAACAAAAGAAAACTGAACCAAAATAACTTGACGACGCCTGTGGTGGACCAACTCCTAGCCGTTCTTGGTATCTGAAACCACAGATGTTACAGAAGAGTGCACTTAGCATTATCATGAACGAAAAAGACAGTTACTAGTTAAGGATAACTGAAAACTCTTTCAAAAAATAGGTCATCACATTTTTCACAAAAATATAGAAACTGATGCATTTGATTGAACATGAAAATATCACAGATTATGCAGAACATTCTCAGTATTACAAATAGAAATATGTTCTTGGCTTAACCGCCACTTATTTAAATTGTATGACCACTTTCTCAAATCTAGACTCAAACCCCAATAATGCCCAAGTAGTCATCAACCTCACGACCGAGAGTTTCGACGGTACCGTAACATCAATTCGCAATGCATGAATAGCAACGTGATAGAATGAGGGCCACTCTCCGTCAAGCATGAGTGGTATGTGCTAAAACCTAGAACTCAGCCCAAAAGCCTTTAAGGCAAAAACTCCTGCTTAACGGGAAACCTCCCCTAAAGAGACAAATGAAAAATCCATAGTTGGATAACCTTCCTCATAACGGGATATAAAAGGTCCAAAACCCTTGTAACTTGCCACTTTGGAAACAACCACACAACATTAACCATACTTTTATAATGACATCATACTAGTTCAAAATATCATGGATAGCATACTTGAATTAAAAACATTATGGCTTTTAAAAATAATAGATTCATGCGATCATCAAACTGGTCATAGTTCAAAACATACGCTTCAAAGCATTTTTATGCATCATTTACATAAACTCAAGTTCAAGATAATGGCTAAGCAATCTCACCTTATCTTATATGCATACGAACCGAGCCTTTGTCAACGAGCTAAGCTTGCTCCTCGGGTAACAAAACTTTCATGCCTAGCAAGCAAACATGACTTAACCGTCAACACGGAGTTCTACCCCTCTTAGAACGTGAAGTACTAAAACGATTCTGACCATTGAATGTTTTCTTGATTTTAGGGACCATGGTTACTTTCTTTTTAGATTTAAGGGGTACTACGCACTTACCCAATCCTTCACTTGTTTAAGGATTTAACTTAACCATTTATTACTCTCTTCCAATCATTAAAATTTAAAGTACCGCAGCATCTTGAGCTACTTAGACTTGGAATTGGATTATAATTTTTTGTGATAATTTAGATTAAAATATTACCTACAACTTTTATGTTCAACACCAAAGCCAAAAACTTAAGCAAATGGGTGAAAAACATGACGAAAACGAAAATGGTTCAGCACTTGCTTAGAGAATTTGTCAAAAAAGTGTCATAATTGGTCTTGATTTAGGGGTATCATATCAAGTCCAAATGCGCGCATTTTTTAGTATGTTCTAGTTCTATATATCCCCTACAAGTTTCATATTTAGATCTAAGGGTAACTGTTTGGAACACATTGGACTTTTTATCCATTTTAGAAAATTGGGTCTGTCAGCCGCAAATACTCAACAGAGCTGGTTTTAGACAGAATGTTTGAAACTATTTTGGAGAATCATCCCGAGGTTTTAAGATCTGATTTATGGGTAGAGTGTACTTCAATATGTTAGCTACAAAGTTCATGTAGATCACTATAAATAGGGGTTTTGGGCTACACAAAAATATGTGACAAAAGTGTCCCTTGAGGGCTGAAACTCAACAGAGACTTTCAAAGGAGTTTTGACCTATCAAAACTCAATATTTTATGCTTCGTTTTAGTGGATAGATAGATATACATGTTGCCTACAATGTTCATGTTTTGGCCAAAACTCGGATGTCATTTTAAACTAGGGTTTTTAGGTCTGTATTGTTGACTGGTCTGAAACCAACACATTTTGGTAGAATTGCAATATCTTGAGTTCTACTTATTCAAATGAGTTGAAACCAACTTTGAATGAAAGATAGCATAAAAGGCTAAATCTGGACATAAAGAACATGATTAGATCAATTTTCTGCATTGGGTTATGGCATTCCATAGTTAGGGCAGAAACATCTATGTTCTCAAAAATCAAGTCTCTTAGGGTTCAAGTCTTCTACTTATATCATGTCAAGTTTTTGTTACATTTCTTTGCATGCTTGTGTTTTGGACATTAATACCAAAGCTCCAGCACACTTATAGGTCTTCAAACTCAAAGATAACCACACACAACTACATCTCATATCACCCATAATCATAAGAGCCCCAAATTTTCAACTACGACGCATTTTTGGTTTATTTTCGGTTCTCAATTTTTAGAGTGTTTAAAGAGATGTGTTGGGGGATATTTTGAGGGATCTTAGACATAAGGTTTAGAGGTTTTACTTACATGTTTGAGAGATCAAAAGATGGTGAAAAACTAGTAGGACTTGGCTTTTGGAACTATGGTCTCCAAAGACCCCATTCTTGGATCCCTTCTTCTTCTTTTTCTTCTTCTTATTCTTCTTCTTCTTCTCTCAAACTTCTATAGACACTCAAAAACACTCATAATCTGGTCTTTCTCCCTTTCGCTCCACCGAAATATCAAGGGGGAAGAAGGTGTTTGGGCTTAGTTTATATAGAAAGAGTTAGGGAACAAAATAATTAATTAAAGGTACTTTTTGTTTCCTTTTTTCCTTACACATTATATGGGTTGAGTTGACATGGTGCAACTTTTGAGGGAGGTGTATTAGATTTGGTGGAGTGATTACAGCTTGGGGCTGTTTGGCAGACAAAAATCTGATCCTTCATCAATTAATGGGTTTTTTTCGATTTTCGTGTCCTTATTATGCAAGAAAATGCATTAAAATTTAATTTGATGTATTTTGTTTGTCTCTTTTCTTACTGAGATCTATTATTTTAGTATATTTATGATAAATTTAGTATTTTCATGAATTATCATAGTTTCCATAGTAATTGATTAAATAGATATAGTCTTTTAAGTCAAATTAAGTTGTTTTGGCAATATATGACTTTTTGACTTATTTTGTTGTGTATGAACTTTAATAATGATTTGTTTGCTTTTATTAATTTATAACATCATATTATTGTGTATATTACTTGCTTAACAAGTACTGGATCATCATAATACTTAATTTAATACCATTTTCATCATTTTAAACTAAAAAGAAAGCAAAAAATTACTTTTTAGCACTCTTCCCAAGGTGGTCGGCCACTAAGGAGTATTTTTGTCATTTTTGATGTTATTTTGTCCTTTACTACTTAATTGTACTTAAATCCTTGATTTCGGGTGTTTATGTGTCAAAATTTAGGTTTTTAAGACTTTTTTGCTGTACTAGGGGCAAAACGATCATTTTATCTTATTTATGAGGATTTTTGATTTCTAATTCATTGTTTCTTGATATTTACTTAATTTAGAATATCGGGGAACTCTCTAGGTGTTAAGGTTTTGTTGCCTTGAGTTTTGGACATTTTTAAGGTTTTCGAGCCGAACTTAGGGTTTTTGATTTGATTTAGGGTTTTGAATCTCGTCCGTGCTCTATTGCCTCATGGACTATCCGTCACTAATACTAGGGTTTTGGGCTGGGTCTTTACACGGGTCGTTATCAACCGGATTGTTACAACTAGGGTCTGGGCCAAGGTCGTTACAAACTACCTCCCTTAAACAAATTTCGTTCCCAAAATTTCGCCCCGTATTTCATCGTATGGAAGCTTAATGATGATTTACTAACATTGTACCTTCTTGTTTTTCAAAATTGTGTCTTTGTTTACTTGAGTCGTTCTTCATTGTGGGTGTGGATAAGGTCGAGCTCATATGTTCAGCACTTAGAGTAAAGGTTGTCTTGTCCTACTTAACATCTTAAACTAATTACTACCTAATCTTCAAAGATCATGTCACATAACCAGCTAGCCCCAAAAAGTATGTATCTCTGTCACGTTAGTTGGCCTTTTCCCATTAACTACTGCTTCTATTTCTGTTGGGTCCACTTGAATCTCTTCTCCAGATATAACATTACCTAAAAACACCACCCGGTTCAACTAAAACTCACACTTACCAAATTTTACATGCAACTTGTGCTTTCTCAGGATCTTCAAAGAATCTTTAAATATTTCCTGTGTTTCTTTTCACTCCGAGAATATAACCGAATGTCGTTTATCAACACAATTACAAATTGGCCTAAAAAGCTTCTAAACACCCGATCCATCAGGTTCATAAACACAGCAGGTGCATTCGTTAGCCCGAAAGGTATCACCACAAATTCATATACTCGTAACGAGTCCTAAAGGCAGTCTTGGGTATATCTGACTCCCGTACTTTCAATTTATGGTATCATGACCCCAGTCTATCTTTGAGAATACGTTGGCTCCAAAACACAACTTACATCGAGTACGACGTCCACAAGCATTCATACGTCTCTAAACTAGCCCACCACCGAAACTGATTTCAAACATTCTCCACTTTTGTCTTGGAAAGACTGGCACTCTACCGAAAACCAGCTCATTGCTACATTCAAACGTACGCCGAAGATTACTTTCCGATCGACTAACAACTACTAACTCGAAATCACATCACTATTTTGTATTGGACTACTCTAGCCTTACAACCATCAAGATTAATATCGCCACTTAATGAGTCACTAGGGCTAAACACACCACATAGACTAAACGCTCTCCAGGTATATGCTTACCCATATGAACCCAAATACAACCTCGTCACTTATTTCCTTCACGTATTTACCATCCGCTCTACAATCCTTTAATTGAACAGTATTAACTTCTGATTCTAAATTCTTTTACCATCATCATTCAATCCCTTTCACACATTCTCTGCTATACAATCGAACTAAGAACCACTTTCGTACTTTAATTATTTCATCTTACCCACATTCTATCAAGGCATTCGATTCACTCAAAGCTAATTACAAAAATCATACCCATAAATTTGTATAGTCTCATTTACGTTTCCACTTTTATCATCCCAATGTTTATTCCTCCCACGTACTCGCACTAAGTTGCTATGCAACTTCACCAGAAACAACAGAATTATATCATCCTTCAACTTCTTATACATAGAGTTCACACGTTCTCATAAGAAAATTTCTTCTCTATACAAGCAACATTTATGCACTAATCTAAACAAACTTGCTCTAACAGGTCACGTCACAAAAGGTTTTCGAAAGCAACTTCCTTGCGACTTATACCAATACCACAACGGAAACTGAATACCAACTACATAAGAGTTACATAGTCTAAAAGCCAAGCAAATACAAACCGATACCTAAGAACATATCATGTAAACAACTCGGTTTGTCTAAAATGCGCACTCCACCCCTCAAACAATCTTCAGCGTCAATGGGACTCACTGTTTCCACAACTCCTTGGCACCAAATCCTTGAATTGTTTAATTAAAGGATTACCGGTCTTTGAGGTGATCTTGATAATCCTGATGACGAAGTCCGTAGTCATATGCTTCTATTTTCTCTCCAGTCTTTTCAAAGGTTGCTCCGTTTCTCTTGGCCTATACTGTTTGTTCTTGATGTGCTAGAACGTTGAGTTTGAATGTCTCTTCCAATAACAGGATCATTTTCTCAGGCGGTTGGTCATTCTATAGTAAAACGAACATGATAAAAGATATGGTTATGGTAAAGACCTAGTTGTGTGATCCATTGTGACTTGGTGGTTAATTCTTCATCAGGTTCCAAATGTTCATTGTTGTGATCAAGATTCTTCGTTCTTTGATAGTGATGGCAAAGAAAACCCGAATTCTAACATTTCGGTGGAAAAGCCGGTGTGAATATCGATGTACATAGACGTACCTCCTTTGCTAGCGTACTAAGGTTATCATGAGTTCGAGGCTGTTTTCTTGTTTTTCACTTTCTTACTGTCGATATGAATCTTTTGCTTGTTTTTCGGATGGGTGGGTCAGCTACGAACAAGTCTGGAAAGTTTGAATTTTGTCATATGGTGGTGTTGTGAATCCTTTGGTGTGAAGCTGTCGTTTCTAACTTTAGATTGCTGATGGCATAGTCTTATTTGTTAGGACCTTTGAAAAATATAGTTAGTTGAATAAGCCCTTACTTAACCATTCTTTTTGCAAACGGGAGTCTTGATCTACGAAACTTTGCTAAACACAGACGTTAATAGGTATTCTAAGCCGTGATACCAAGAAGAAATCTGCTTCACGCTTGAAGAGGTGTTAAGAGGTTTTCGTGCATCATCTCAGTGTCCCGCGAAAGCGCTAAGGCCTAATGACGTAATATTCTGACGATCATTGTTACTCATATATCTATGGGGGAAGGTTTTTGAAGGTTGACAGTCAAAAACGTGCATGGGGTTAGAACATCTTAGGGTGGAACGCAGGTGGTTCAAAGATAAGTTGGATTAGGGCAAGGGGTCAAGGCTAAGGCAATCATTGTTGACCCAAATTGAAAGGTCGATTAAGGCTCAGATGCATTGAACATAAGAGTTGGACAACTAATGAAGATTACAAAGGGGATGTTCTCGGGACCAATCTGTGCAACATCAAATCTTGACAAAAGATATGTTTAAGCAATGGGTAGCCAAACTAGATATTTGTTCTGAAGTTACGTCGGTCTAACGTACTTCAATTCAAGCATTCAAGTCGACTCCCTAGGTTGGGATTTCGAGGGTAAACAAAGAATTTGCGAAACTACTGCACAAAAGTGTGGTATTAGGATCGAGAGAATTGTATGAGTGTAAAAGATTTCACTAATGTCGAACGTTCGAAACCAGTGTTATTAGGATGGAGGACACGCAAAGGGCTTCAATCAGGTACGAGAGTTGCCATAATGGCTTGAGAAAGGAACTCATAGGGATAGAGTTGTGGGGTTCTAACGGTGGCTTTCGTAAAACTTAGACTAGCCCCGGTGTTTCATCATCTAGGGGTTTATTAGTTTGTCGGTGGTTCAGTTGTCTATTAGCCATCCTAGAAGAGTGTTGAGATTAGGGAGTTGTTTCAATTCTTGATTGTTTTCATGATTTGAGATCTTGTGGAACTTAATTTGGGATTATGAAATAGCTTATGAAGAATTCAACAACAAACATTTGTATTTCATTCTAATCACATAACCGGTGTACCGATCTTCAAAAGTTCACAGAGCATACGCACAACATCTAACAAAGAAAAAGATACAACGCCCAACGCACTAAAGCCTAGACAAACAGATGCGGATAGAAATAGTGGATAATTGAGTCACGCTCCCACGTTGCCTCGTAGATACCGTAGCAGCGCCACTGTACTTCCACGTGTCAAAAGTCCTCTGGTCCCATGCGAGCTCTGTTGATTACGGCTACTGGTACCTCCAGGTATGTTTCCAGATTGTTAAAGTCAATTGCCTGATCGCGCGGGTTGATGATTCCTCTCTTATCTCTTGATTTCTATGTTCGCATCTACCTTGCATCCATCCTATCCCCTAATAGCTCTTTGAATCCCGGTGATACCTTCAGACGATAGATGGTCTCGTCGTATCTCTCCAACACTCTTAGGGGACCCATACACCTCGGGAAAGACTTCGACTTTTTCCATTTCCACGTCTTTTCTGGAAATACTCTTGCATACACCCGTTCTCCAACACAATAGTCCTTGCAGTACTCTTGGCGGCTCCAGTAAATCACTACGTCCGTTGCTTCATCATCGTCTGTCTCCGATGGCGGTGCTTCTAGTGGATCATAAAAGAAAGCAATGGCTCGCTCCTCATTCTCGCTGTCATCATCCTCGGGTTCTTCCTCATCCTCCACCTCAACATCAGCCTCGTTTCCTGCCTCATCTGGTTCTTCGTCTGCTCCTGCTTCCCCAGCCTCTTCTCCTTCATGAACTGGCCACTCATCCAGAACATCCATACCAATGGAAATACATCTATCGGGTCTTGTTCTTCAACGGGTTCTTCCTCGGGGTCTGAGTCTTTTGGTTCTGGTGCTTGTTAAGTATATTTAGTATTAATATATTAAGTATTAATAATATCCTGTGTGGATGCCCACAATATCTACTGTATGCTCTCATTGCTTAATAAATACATGTGTACGTCTCACAATGAGGATACACTCTTTCTCATATTCTTTCTTTCTTTTCTAATATGGTATTAGAGCCATGAAACCCTAGCTTATCACAAACCCTAGCCTCCACCAGAACCAGCCGCCACCGAATTCTAGCCACCGACCACTAGACGCTTGCCGTCCTCCGACGGCCCTCCAGCCATCTTCGCCGACCCTCGTCGACTTTCCTGGAGCTCACACCGACCACTATTGGCTATCCCAATAACGTGCGCCGACCCTCGTTGACATTCCAGGCGCATCGATCTTCCTCGTCAACCCCTCTAGGGGTGGCGACGCCCTCCTAGGGTGTTTTCGACCCCTATCAGTCCATCGACCTCCTTCATCCACCCCTCCAGGGGTGACGACGACCTTCATTGGATCCTCCTAGGGTGGTTTCGCCTGCCGTCAGCCCATCTAGGGCCTCCAGCGACCCTTGTCAGCTCTTCCTAGACCTGTGCCGATCACTGTCAGACCTTCCTCTGCCTCCGACGACTACTGTCAGCCTCTCCAGGGCTTGAGACAGACCCAGCCGACCAAACAGGCCTCGCCGGAGCCTTGCCAGAGCCTCGCCGAAGGGTTGCCGGACTTCGTTGGCTCTTTCAGATCAGTTTGCTTCTCCCTCACAGCATCTGTCCACTTCTCCTGAGACAAATGGTGAGCATGATGCTAGATTAAGGATGCTG
>JAULJZ010064706.1:0-13357 GCA_032270985.1 Heliamphora pulchella | reverse complement strand
TTTGGCAAAATTTCATTTAGGCTAAAAGGGTAATCTTGAAATTTCACATCCGATTTATTTGACTTTTTTGATGACTTAAAAGTTACGAATTTTTCAACTAAATAAATTTTTAATTTTTTAATTTAAAATAATTTAAAAATAAAAAAATAGACTTAAAATCGAATCGTCAAAAGAACACTATATTTTTATTACAAGATGGAGACAATATTATAATATATCGATACGGTTCAGGATTATCCGCGTCTTGTTGTTGACCGTTTTGATGAACCATTACTCTTTCTGTCTTTTCAATTTATCATCCCATACTAAAATACTATAATTCATTCAATTCAACCATGGAGGCGGCCGAGGTTGATTCATGCAAATGTGTAAAAAGAAAAAATTATGATGCTTAACTTTTTAAATAAAAAAAGATAAATAAATAAATAATTGTTTAGAATAATTTATTATAATAGTTATTTTGCTTTTTTATTTTTACTTTTAAGTTATACTATTTAGAATATTAACATAATTTTTTTGTTTTGTGAGAATAGTTGACTTTTTTAATTTAAGATATTGATGGTGTTTGGCAAAAATTGCTATTAGTAATTTATGAATTGTAACTTGTAGTAAAAGTTATAAGTGTTTGATAAATATTGTAACTTGTAGCTGAAATAGAATAAAAAGTAGTTATAAGTTGTAGTAGAAGTTGCGAGTGTTTGAAAAAATTTATAACTCATAGTTAAAATTAGTAGTAAAAAGTTAAAAGTTACTAACAGTAGCATTCCCAAACACCCCCATTGTAGTAATTTTATTTCAAAAAAAAAAGTTAAAATGCTTGAAATATGCATAGGTTTTTTTTACTTGAAATAGATGAAAAAAAATTAGTTGATTTTTTTGAAAAATCTAATAGTATGGGTTAAAAGTTGGCCTTTTATAAAAAGTCATCTTTTAAGTGAACCCAAACAATGCCTAAACTCTTTTTTTAATATATTTTGATAATTGGATTCGTTTATTATGTGGACATCGTCGAGCTTATTAGACATAGGTGAAAATAAAATTCATATTATATATATGGTTAAGTGATCATATAATATTTGCCTGTAAAACCCCTAATGGCTTATTTGGTACGCATGAATGGAATGACGTCGGAATGGAATAGAAGTGAGAATGCAATGTAAGGTAGAATGGAATGGAAAGTTCATTCTCATTCTACTATTTGGTTCTCAACATGAGATTATGTGAAAATAGAATAGCTTCTTTCATTCTTATGTTTGGTATTTTTAGTTAATGGGGACAATGGGGGCACTGAAGGCGGCTCTAGCAATTGTAGTAGTGGCAGTGGTGCGTGGTGGTAGAGTGATGACAATGCTAATAGTGCTAGTAGTGGTGGTGGCGGTAGTGGCAAGGATAATGTTGGGGTAGTGGCGGTGATAATAGTGGTGGTGACGACGGCGATGAGGCGGCGGTGGCAGTGGTAGTAGTGGTGGCGAGGGGTTATGAGGTGTTGGCGATGGGGTGATGTGGTGCTGACGGCATGGCGACGACTGTAGCGGCAACGATAGTAGAGATGGGATGGTGGTAGTAGAGGTAGAAATGGTGGGGTAATGACAACGACATTGGTGATAGTGGCGGGGGATTATAGTGCTAGGGTGCTGGCGGAGATTGTGACAGGGTAGTGGTAGTAGTAGTGGTGGCGACAGTGGTGACGATGGCAGGGGTGTTGTGGTGGCAGTGGTGACTATGGTGGTAGCAGTGGTGGAGTAGCGGAGTGAGCTGAGGCAGTGGTGGAGTGGCAACAATAATAGTGGTGGTGGTGACAGGTGGTTGTTGTGGTGGTGACAGGTGGTGGTAATGGTGGTGGTGACGGTGGTTGTGGCGACAATAATGGTGGCGACAACGGTGGATGAGACGATGGCAGTAATGGTTTGATAAGTAATATGATTTCATGTTGGAATTAAATACCTATTCTTTAGGTTGTGGCAATGAATAGGTATTGTCACTTTTAATGGAATAGTTATTCCAATGAAATAACGATTCCCGCCTTAAAAATAGATGCCAAACGTAGGAAACAGAATTTGAAACTGAAATGGTCATTCTATTCCAATCTATTCTTGCATACCAAACATAGGCTAAGGGATTGATTTTGTGGTCAATACCTTAGACAGGAATTGACTTTGTAGTCAAGACGGAGTTTGCTCATTCCAAAGTCTTATGTTTAAAATTTCTTAATTGTTACTCTTGTAAAGTTAAGTGATCAAATCACCTTTGCAGTTAAGTGATCAAAGAACATTGGTAGTTAAGTAATCAAATAAATTTGTCTATAAGGCTCCCAATGAGTTGGTCTAATGGTTAAAACTTAGGATTTAAAAATTTGCTCCTTCTAAGGCCAAAGATTCAAAAACTCCTCGATACAATCAACTCTTATAAAGCTAGTATAATAAAAAAATGTGTCTCAATTTTAATTAGATTGCGCTAGTGGACACTAGATTTCCTAGAAATTGTTTGTGTTTTTACCGAATATACAAAACATGTAACTTGAAAGTTTACTCCCTCTAAGGTATCAGGTTTAAAAACTCCTAGGTGTTATCAACTCTTGTAGAATCCATTCATACTGAATTTTATCTCAATTTTAATTAAACTCCGCTAGTAAACGATAGAATTAGTTTTCTAAAAATTAATAGAAGTGTGCATAAGATAGCCGAATGCCTTAGAATATAACAATATTTATATTTGTCTATAAATAAATTAATAGTAAGGTATGTGTTGTGTTTTTATCAAAAATATAAAAATACTTTTAGCAATTTTATATTTTTTTACTTTTTAAAATATTATATTTGTGTCGCCTGCTAAGAAAATATGAAAATATTTTTAATATAATCTTTTTTTTTCTATTATTATAGTTGTGCTTTACAAAATTACACATTTTCCTTAAACATATAACTAAAAGTGCACTTCTCTTTGTGGGGAGTAGTGCACTTCTCTTTGTCGGGAGTTGCTAAACACACTCACTTTTTTTTAGTACAACTATTGGATATATTAGGTACTTGTTTACTTAACGAACCACTCTATTTTCGGAGCACGTATCAAAATTTTGTCTATTTTGCATCACATATTTAATTATTCCATAGCAATAATCGTCGTCTCCTTATGGTTTGAGACTACAGTTGACTTATAAGGTGAGTCAAAATTTCTATTTGAGCGATATGAAATTTTTTATATATCTCTACATGTACATGTAAGCTTATACATGAAAGTGTACTTTAAAAAAATGTGTAATTTTGGCATTAGTGTTATTATGGCTAAGGATACAAGGATTAGTCCCACCTAATATGTTTTAGTAAGTTTATTATCATTAATTTTCTCTATTTTTAAATTATTTTTAATTAATGCATTCCTTGTTACTTAGACCTATATCAACCCTCATAACTATTTTTTCAAAATAGCAGTAAAATCTAACCCAATTCATCAATGAAACCTAAAATCTTGCAGAATTCCTAACATTCAACTTCCATCATTTCAAAATTCTCTCAAACTTGAAATAGTAATAAAAATATAATTTATAATATTTAGTAAAACATGATAATTTTTACACAATATTACAAAGAGATAAATTTATTATTAGCTGAATTAACACTAAAAGTGTGATACGATTAATATTATTTAAACTAATAGCATTTCAGATAAGATAAACTGATCATTTTTTCAGTAATCCCGTTATGATTGATAAGCAACATATTATGGCAGTTTGAAAAGAAGTGATAAAATATCTTAATAGATTGTTGTTATGCAAAAAAAGCCACCAAAACAAAAATAATATTCTCTCTCATCGCATTGATACAACAATAATTATGTTTGTCAAAAGAGATATCCAAATATAAAGCTAATATGCATGGACAAAAAAGAAAATAAAATTACCTTACATTTAAATTTTAAATTTAAGACAAATCAGTCACAATATATTATTTTTTAAGACTAAAACTAATAAAACAAATGTGGTGAGACTTATGTGGTCTCAAAATAAAACTAATCCTTAATTAATCTTTAAAATGGATTGAAAAAGAGAGAAAGCATTTAATTGTGATAAAAATATAATTATACCTGAAATTGTGGCCGTTGAATTTGTAAATCAATAATATCATGGTGATTATGTTTTGCTAACCACATTTGAGTACCAAATAATATGGTACCTCATGTAGACGTGTACAGAGCTTCTGTTATAAATGATGAGTCCATAAAATAATATAAACACTGCATATAAAATGTCATCTCTTATGATATTCAAATATAATTATCGTTATATTCACTTTGTGAGATTTTGTAATAAAATAGACAAATTGGTAGGTATTAACCACTCCAAGATGTGAACTTTCGACTGGCAATAAAGTAATCTCCGATCCAACCACCGGCGGAGAAAATCCCAATTTGGCAATTTGTCATCGTTGACAAATGATTATTATTAGGTGGCCTATCATACAAAGTTCTTCAAATTTATCATAATAATAGTTATTTTTTATTTTTTTTGAATTAGTTCTGTCTAGATGGTCCTCCCTCTAAAATTAAAAATTTGGCTATTCGTATAGCTGCAAAATAACTCGTTCTCGATAATGATTTATTGGTTTATTTTGTTTTATTTTATTTTTATGTTTAATATAAAAAAATTAACGTTTGATTAAACTATTATATTTTTAAGAAATCTCTCACCTGGATGAACTAAAACAATAGAAAAAAAATTGAGCAAAAATATGAAGAAAAAACTCAAAAAAGGGAAAAATAAGTCAATATAAGCTGAATTTTTTGTTACTTATTTTTGACTTTTGTAATCTTTTATCATCTCTTGATCAATTTTTTTACTTTTTTAGCTTATCTCATTAAGACGATTTGAAAAAGTAAGTTTTTTTTTTGGCTAAAAGATACAAAAATCAACAAAAAACAAAAAAAAATACATAAATTAACCCAAACAAGCATACTACTGTCTTCATTTCCCCAAAAAGCAAAAAATATATATATATATATTGACTTCATCATATCAGCCTGGCCCTAAGGTGAGAATGAGAATTTGAGTACATACTCCAAAACAAATTTTAATTAATGCTCATAAAGTAGAGTGCATGATGTAAATTCAAATTTATATACTATACTATCCAAAGGACATGTTTGTTTAGGGTTAAAGGGGTGGAATCGGACTATAGGAGAATAATCTCTTATAGTCCTTTGTTCCTTATTTAGAATTTTCTGTTCTAGATAAACCGAAAAAAGAAAAAAAAAATCTGTACAAAATATGAAGAAGAAAAAAAACTCAAAAAGAGCAAAAATAAGCCAATAGGCTGGATTTCTTGCTCCTTATTTTCGTCTTTTGTGAATTTTTCTTTTTATTTTTTGATTTTCTCTCATCGAGACAAATCGTAAAAGTTACTTTTGACTGAAAAAATTAAAAATTCTAGAAAATACAAAAATAAGCAAACAATGTATATATAAATTAGTCCAAACAGGCGTACTACTGTCTTCATTGCCAAAGAATGAAAATAAAAATTAATTCCATCATGTCAGCTTGGTCCTAAGATGAGAATGGGAATTTGAGTTCATACACAAGAACAAATTTTAATTAATGCTGATAAAGTAAAGTGCACGTTGTAAATTCAAATTTAGTGTAGTAAAATGCGAGCCTGTGTTTAGGATAACGTTTTTATACGATTTTTTTTAATTTTTAGTGAATTTATTTCAATGTCGGCTGAGACAAAGATATTTGGTAACATTTCGGAAGTTATTAGAAATCAAAAAAAAATTGAATTTTTTAACAAAACATCAAAAAAGAAAAAACAAAGGTTCAAACAAGAAGAAAACATGCCACGGAGTCTTAGTGACGACTTTTTATTGTCTTTAATTAAGTTTTTTTAACATTAACATAAATCGAAAACGTTCTGAGCGAAATAAAGCATTTTAATTAAGTTTCAAATTAGTGGATGCTGGCAAAGGAAGTAGCGAGACCATACGCAAAAAAAAACAATAAAAAAAGAAGAGAGAGAGAGAGAGAGAGAGAGAGAGAGAAACTCTCATAGAATGACAAAGCCAAATAAAGCTTTTGCACATTTTCGTTAATTCATAAATAATAACCATACATCTCAATTGGGAAAAATCAAAAGAAAAAGAAATAATTGAAATTGATCGATATATTTCTCGAAATAGCCATACTTTTTAGATTTATCTTATGATAGAAAATCAAAAAAAAATTGAATAAAAAAACAAAGGGTAAATTACACTGATCCCCTGAGGTTTTTAACAAAAACAGAAATCACTCAAGTGGTTTTAAAAATTACACTAATCTCGCCTCAGGTTTAATTTTAACATCACTTGAGTCCAACCATTAAATTTTTTTACGAAAACCACTGTCACCACCCCAAAAACACCACCCCACCCCCAAAACCCCCCCCCCCCCCAAAAACCACCCTCACACCCGCTGCCAACCGCCCCAAACCCACACCGCCGCCACCGCCAACCCCCACACCGCCGCCACCGCCTACCCTCTTTCTCTGGTAGCTCTTTGCTCTATGCCCTCTCTTTCTCTCTCTCCCTCTGCCGTCTCTCTCTCTCCTCTCTGCCGTCTCTCTGTCTCGGCACAGGGTCGGTGGTGTGAGGATCGACGGTCGGCAGTCGGCAACGCTGGCAGTGAGGGGTTGATGGTGGCGCCAGTCACCTTTCTCTCTCTCTGTTATATATATATAACCTCTACCGTCTCTCTATCTTCACCACCAACTCCTCACCGCCGCCATCGCGCGACCCCTACACTGCCACCATCGCGCGACCAAGAGAGAGAGACGGCAGAGATGAGAGAGAGAGGGAGAGCAAAGAGAGGGATGGAGAGAGAGAGGACATAGAGCAAAGGGAGGGAGACCGAGAGAGCAGAGGGAGAGTAAGAGAGAGACGGCAGAGAGAGAGAGTGTGGGTTTGGGTAGTGGTTTGGGATGGTGGTTTTCAAGTGGTTTGGGGGTGGTTTTGGCCTGGGGTGGTTTTGGAGGTGGTTTTGGAATAGTTTCCGTTAAGTATAACGGAAATTTTAACGGTTTGGCTCATTTGATGTTAAAATTAAATCTGATGAGAGATTAGTGTAATTTTTGAAACAACAGAGGAGGTTTCTGTTTTTGTCAGAAACCTTAGGGGGTGTCAGTGTAATTTACCCAAAAACAAAATGTTAAGTACAAAAGGCTGGAAAAAAAACCACTAACAAAAAAACCAAACCAAACCCAATCTGATCAGTATACCTTGAAAGAATCTAGTTTACACATTTCAATTTTGAATAAATAACACATTTGATATTTATAGATATTAGAAGAAATTGCTCAAATAGTGTGCATGATTATTTATGTTGAGGGAAAATATTTTTAAAATAGTGAATAATATGAGATTGTAATTATAAAAATATTATTATTGTTAATTGGGTCACTTAGAAAATTAAAAGTGTGAGTAGAATTTACTTTTGAATTCACACCAAAAGGGAGTCACTTTTTAATAATAGTATAAATATATATACTATAAATAAATTATCTATGCTTAAAAGAAACTTCACAATATTAATATATTGTAGGCTAAACTAACCACTTTGCCCATGTATTTTGAAGATAAAGGCCATGGGATTGGACTATATGGCCATGTTTGTATTGGAAGACAATGTAAGTAGGAATTTGTTTCTTCATCACTAATAATCTTAGAATTAATTATTCATTATAATATTGTATATTGTTTTCTTTGGCACCGTGTGAAATGGCTCTTTTATATTACTTTTTTTCATCTTTATTGAAATTCTATAAGTAGGCTAAATGATACTTTTTAATTTTTTATCGTCACGAGAAATCAAAGAACTAAAAAAATTAATCAAAAAATAATAAAGTTCAAATAAGATTAAAAAAAAAAAACCACTTTGAATATTTTGTAAGGCTTTTTTCGTTTTTAGTGTATTTTTTTCAACTTTAGCCATAACGGTTATAATTTTATACTCATTTTTTCACAATGAGTCAAAAAATAAAAATTCTAAACCAAAAAATAAAATAAAAAATTAGAAAAGATAAAAAGAAAGTCACAATAAAAAAGCCCAAAAAAATTATCCCAAATATAGCCTTAATCCACTCCCATATTTTTGTTTGTAAAATAGAAAGACAAAAATTATGTATAATGCCAATTTTGCTCTTACAGTGAGATTTAGTTGTTAGCAAAACCAATTTAAAATACTGTCAAATAAGCCCAAAAAATAATATAAGAAAACTTAGATAAGAGCAATAACTAAAAATAAATCAAATAAGAACAAAAAATTATTTAAAAAAGTAAAATGGATAATTTCTTAGATAAAAAAATAAAATAAGCAAAGTCAGTAATAAAGTTACAAAGTAAAAAAGTTGATATTATAACTAAAAATGGAAAAGGAATGTTTATAAAATAATAATAAAAAGTTAAAAAGTATAAGAAATGGAATAAGAAATTTAAAAAGTCACTAATAAATATATGGGAGACACTCAATTTTTAGAAAAATGTAAATAAAATATATATAAAAAAAAGTCAATTATACAACACCAAAAAATCAAAAATATTACATAAGCAAAATTAAGGAATAAAATTATCATTTAAATTAATCCATTCTCCTTGTTCCCTCTTCATCCCACCTTGTTCCTCACCCATACTAATAAATTTGAATTTACAACCATACACTTTATTTTACTATTATTTAAAATTTGAATTTACCATGCACTTTACTTTATTCTTCATATGATTGTGCCTCAAATTCAAACAATTAGCTTTGATACCAAAAACACAAACAAACATAAAATACAAATCTAGTTCAAATTATTAGTACAATCCGATCTTTCTGCCCCTCAAAACAAACATGTCATGTAAGATTAATTTCATATAGTCCCCTGTTTAATTTGCCTAATTGAGAGAGAAATTAAATTATTCCCTTAACTCTCTTAACTACCATCATAAGCTCCCTATTTCGAGACTGTTACTGTTTCACCATCCAGGTAAGATTAAGAGTCTCAGTACTATTATTATCCCACTTCTTTTCAATTCATAAAAATTTTACTAAAATTATATCAAACAAAGCAACGTATTATATATTATTTGATTATTTTATTTTTAACTAAATATCTTTTCATATAAAAAAATACTACACTAATAATCTAACTTATAATAATTTAAGTACTAAATAATTTAAAAATATTAATTATCTCATAAAAATAGTTTTCCAACCGATCAAGTCTTTTATTTTACTACGACCTCGTTTGGCAACTTGACTTTAAGTCAGACTTTTTATTTAAAGTCACTTTAAACTAAATAAGCAAAAAATTTATTTGATAAACTGGAAGAGTAATTTTAAGCCAAAAAATAATAAATCAAAAAACTTGAAGTAAAATTGCTTTGTATCAAATGACAAAAAACTTTAAGTCCAATTATCATACTGTGTATCAAAAATACCCTTCAAATTATAGAAATTGAATACATTTATTACTGTGCACATTTAGGGATACATTTTAATTTTCTTATAATAATTTATATATTGATACTTTTATATTTCCTTACAATTCATATGACAGAAAATCTTATTTAAATTATAAAAATTGAATACATTTATACCTAGTGCACATTTAAAGATACGTTTTTATTCTCTTATAATGATTTACATATGGATATTTTTATATTCTCTTACAATTCATATAGCAAGATATCTTATACATGGTCATGAATTTTTTGCGTTTTTAATTTATGGTAATCATATTCCTAAATAATTTTTTTGACATTGTGAACCAGGCTCAATCGAAACCATATACGTTACACAAATTAGCATATTAACATATTCTCACATTCTTATATTAACATATTACATACCCTTTACTATCTTGTATGGAAATACAGTATTCTCATTTCCTGCAACTAATTTTGTTATTCGAAATAAGAATTTATTTATAGAAAATGAGAAACTGCATTTGCATATGAGATAGTAAGGGGTATGAAATATGCTAATATGAGAATATATTTATATGCTAATATATTAATATATTTTTTGTATAATTTATATGGTTTCGGTTGAGCCTAATTCACAATATTAAACTATTTATTTAGAAATATGATTACCATAAATTAAAAATGCAAATAGATTCATAATTATGTATAAGATATATCATGCTATATGAATTGTAAGAGAATATAAAAGTATCCATATCTAAATCATTATAAGAGAATCAAAACGTATATTTAAATATGCACCAGTTATAATTGTATTTAATTTCTATAATAATATTTTGAAGTTATAAATGTTCAAAAAAATAATAAATATTTAAAACAGAAACTCATAGGATAACAGTTTACTACATGATATTTATTCTAAAATAAGTTACCAAAATAAGACCCTAGAATAATTAATCTAATTTTATATTCAATATAGATTTTTTTTGATAGATTCTGACAAGTAAATTTTAAAAATATAATTTTTGTAAAAAAAAATAAATATGTATAATAAAAGTTATGATATTTTTAAATATATATATATAATAATAATTTATTAAAAAATAACTAAAAACCTTTAAGTTGTCAAATAAGAATTTTTTGACTTTTTAAATTTTAAACAAAAAAATAAAAAATTTAACTTAAAATCAATTTCCAAACAAGGCCTACATGACACACATCCCCACACCCCAATCTCCTCCTAAATATAACCCAATTAAACAGGATAAATCTACAAGTACTCTCAAAATACACTCCGTCAACTACTTTCAAAATCTCAACCGTTGGATGATCAGTTTGAATGAATTCATTTTATGCCAAATTTATCATCTAACGGCTAAAATTTTAAGAGTAACTGAAAAAATATATTTTAGGAGTGCTAGTAGACTTATCCAATTAAACAGATTCATTCCAAAACTGACCTTTTGCACCGTGTTAACAAACTCTTCCAACAGTTGAGAGCCTATCAATCACAATCTCACTTCACTCGCTTCACAAGTAGTGGGCTCCACTTTGCAACGTTTAGGACTTGATATCGTTTATAATTTTTTATTTTTTTATATATAATAAATAAATATAATATTTTTATTTTAGAAAAATAAAAACCCAAAATATATATTTAATAAATATATACATCCTTATAAAATTCTATTTTAAAATAAATGAAAAGTAATCAAAAAAGACAATTAGTAAGAGAAGAGTTGTCTAAGAGGGGCAATTGGATGTGAAAATGCCTATTATAATCGAAAGTGATGATAAACAACAAAAGTTGAAAGTTGTCTGATAATCGCAAGGTCAATTGTGATAGAGATTATGGTGACAAAAGATGATAGGTTGACAAAATGGTCACTAATAATCGAAAGTAGTGTGAAGTAGCAATGGTGGTCAAGACGATCAAAGATAGTGTCAGCGGGTGGAGGTTGCAACCCATGGAGTGACGTAGAAGATAATTAATGCGCCAATAGAAAGAGATGATGAGTGAAAGTGATGACCAATTGAAAGAGATGGTGAGTGAAGGTGATGGTCAATAAGTGAAAATGATAGAGACAAGTGGGGCAGATGGCATTCATGGAGCGGGTGTGGTATGACCAAAAAAAAGGTATATGATGAACAACAACAATGGTGAAGGTGACAATAAGTGAGACAAGTGGAGAATAGAAGCGCTAACTAGTGGGAGATGCGACTATGGTCAATAGGTAAAAGTGGTGGTAATGATGATGGCCAACAGCCATTCATGAAAGTAGTATTCGATGGGAAGAGGTAATGGATAGAGGTGGCAACCAACGGCCAGAGATAGTTGTCAAATATGGTAGTCGAAAATATTTTTTGGTAATAGTAGCAAAAAGTATTAATGATCAGAAGTGATTAAAAGAGGAAACGAAAAATTATTTATACAATAAGTGAAAACACATTTTTTATACTAACAATTTAGTAAAATTCTAAAACTATTTACATAGATTTTGTTGAAAATTTTGACTCAAATCCAATTTGAGTTGGTATATAGTTCTAGTCTATCATGGTTACAAAAATTTGAAGAGTTCTGAAGAATGTGGATTTGCAGTTATTTAATTAGTTTTGAACTCAACTAGTACAAGTATATATGATTAGATTAGGTCTTTTTTTTTTCTATAAATATGATTGTAGTCTCAGATTATTTTGTGTACAAGTTATTTGAGAGGAGAATTTGTGAGAGTTGAGTGATTTGTAATCGTTTCTCCATATATTGAATCCTACTGCCCGTAAACGTATGTAAATTGTCGAACCACGTAAAATTTGTCTCTTTTTTATTTGTTTGTGATTATTCTGAACTTTTCTGCACAATAATAGGGTGCTGTGAAATTCTCGTATTAGTTTATACATGAGAAAGTATTAAGACCAAATGACTAAAAATCTTTGTCAATCGATAGACAATAAAATTCAAACATTCTTGGTGCCTCAAAATTCTTTTGTACATAAATTCAAACATTCTTGGTGCCTCAAAATTCTTCTGTACATATGTGTTAATGTACTATTAATTATTTGTCTCAAAATTTTTGGGGTGTGAGAATCTCGTATTAGTTTATACATGAGTAAGTATTAAGACGAAATGACTAAAGATCTCAGTTAGTCGATAGACAGTAAAACTTAAACTCACTTGAAAGCACATATGTATTCTGCCTATTTTCGATTTTGATGTACTCATTTAATTTAGTCATAGGTCTTGTTTGAGATAATTGTTTATATACTTATTTACTGTTGTATATTTTCGTTTTTAGTTAACTTTTTTTACAATTTAGTTAAACTATTATATTTATAAACTTTTCTCATAGAAACAATCCGAAAAAGTAAAAAAAATTTAATCAAAATATCAAAAAAGTTTGAAAAATACAAAAAATAAGCCAATAAGTCAAATTTTATATTGCTTATTTTTGTCTTTAATGAACTTTTTTAATCTTTTGATCAAAATTTTTTGGGTATATTACACTTATACCTCCTGTATTTAAGAGTTATATCACTGTCATCCCCTCTATTCTTTGAAATATCACTGCACCCCCATACTTTTTAATTTTTGTAACACTTTGATCCAAAAGTTAACTTTCCGTTAACTTTTGGACGAAAAAATAGTATTTTCACACTTACACCCCCTGATTTCTTTGTTTTCACACTTACACCATCTGTTTTCTTTATTTTTTGTTTTTTTTAATTACAAAATTTTATTTAAAATTTTTTAATAAAAAAATAAAAAATTACTAAATACAAAAATAAGTAAAATAAAAACTTAAAATTTAATTTATTAATTTATTTTTATTTTTGAGTTTTTATTTTTGATAAAAATATTATTTTCTATAGTAAAATATTTTAAAATTAGCTTAAACGAGTATAGTGAAATGTTCTATCTGAATTATTTTTT
>JAULJZ010064695.1:0-13357 GCA_032270985.1 Heliamphora pulchella | reverse complement strand
ACTGGCTGCAGCTAGGGTTTCATCAATGACTGTCGGCAACTGCAGGGAGAGGAAAGAAGGCCTGTTGATACTTCAGGGAAGGAGAGACCAGACTGTCGGCACTTCAGGGAAAGTGAAAACAGGCTGTCGGCACTCCAGGGAGGGAGGAGGATGGCTGCGGCACTCCAGGGAAGGAGAAGAAGAGCTCTGCGGTACTTCAGGGAAGGAGAGGAAGGTCTGCAGTACTCCAGGAAAAGAGAGGAAGGGCTGCGGCACTTGAACAGAAGGAGGAAAGCTGGCGGCTGAATGGTGGCTATTTAGGGTTAGGGTTAGGGTTACGGTTTCATGGAGGAGAAAATAATGGCGGCTCTGATATCATGTTAGGAGAGAGAATAATAGGAAGCCTTACCCTAATGGGTAGGCAAACATTCTTATTTATAATAAAACTAAAGACTACTATTACAACCATACACCCGCACACACCGGATAATAATTATATAATACTAATAATAATAATAAGCTACTAACAAAAGTATCGTTGACACTCTAAATGATAACACAAATATCCTTTTTAGTATGAGAGTATCCAAAAAAGACACACTTACATGCTCGAGTGGATAACTTTTCATTACCTGGATGAAGAAATGCATAAAGACAGTACAACAAAAAACACGAGCAAGGGAGAAAGGTGGAGAGTTAGGATATAAAAATGAAAAGAGAAACAAGCGATTGAGAACAATGGAAAGCATGCAATTAATCAAATAACAAGCATTAAGGACGTCACTTCAAAAGTGTTTTGGAATGTGTGCATGATGAAATAAGATACGAACAACATTTAGCCGATGACGGTGCTTGCGTTCAACGCCATTTTGTTGTGATGTGTGAGCACAAATCGTCTAATGAATAATACTACGATCGACACAAAAGAAAACAACGATAGATTGCATATATTCCAACGCATTATAAAATCGAATAACTTTGACGCACTTTACAAATTAAGTAAAAATTTTATTATAGAATGTAGAGAAGGCATGAGGCAATTCAGACTGGTATTTCAACAAAAAGAACCAAGTCATATGAAAGGAGTCACCAACAAAAATAACAAAACAAGAATATCCACTAGTACTCGAAGTTCGAGAAGGACCCCAGATGTCCACATGGACAACATCGAAGGACTCGAACTGATGATGATGGCTACAACTAGAAAATGAACTACGGTGATACTTTTCTAATTGACACGCTTCACACTCGAAACTTGACACATGAGGCAACTTGGGTATGGTCAACTTAAGCTTAACCACCGAATGATGGCCTAAGCAAAAGTGTCACTGAATAGGTGAAATGGAAGCATTTAAGGCTGATGAAGTATGAGAGGAAGAATCATAATCAATGTCAAAATAGTAGAGCCCGTTCTTTTCATTTCCGAAAGCAATCATCTTCTTGGTCTTGAGGTCATAAAAGACACAAAAAGTAGGAGAAAAAGTTATGGAGCAATGTAGAGATTTAGTGATTTGACTAATTAACATGTTAAACGGGAAAATCAAGAATATAAAGACTAGAAGGTAAGGACAAAGAAGGAGATGGATGAAGGACAGCTTTCCCGTGAATAGGTCGAGATGAGCCATCAGCTAAGACTATATTATGCTTAATTGGAGTCAAATAGGAGAAAAGAGACGGATTAACAGATATATGAGAACTAGCCCCTGAATCGATGATCCAAGATGGAGTAAGAGCCGCACATGCAATATTATCTGAATTAGCTAAAGTAGTAGTAGAAGAGGCAAGCAGAACATCACACAAGGTCCGAACAATCTCGCTAAGCTAAGTATGGAAAGCATCATGAGAACCAAAAAAGTCTTTACTTCAGCCATATTAAATCAAGTCACAGGAAAGAAGGCCAAACCCAAACATAACCAAACAAGACCAAATCACAAAACCAGATCTGACCAGAATAACTTAATAGAGAAAAATCGAACTACGAAAAAAAGAACGCCAAAAACAATACAATTAGGCCTGTAATGATCTAACACATCTCAGCAAGGCATCATCCTTAATATTGATAGGTGTTGCTTTATTCATATCAAATTACTCTAAAGTAACACTAAACAAGAACCAATAACCAAATGTGATATAGATCGGATCCATAACCGAAAGAACAAAACTTGAACCACAAACACAGTTGAAGCAAAAAATTCCAGAAGAACCAGCCAAAGAAGAGCAAGAAACCCTAGGCGCTGACCAAACCAAGAAGATTTAATGTGACCAAATCAAGAATCAACTAGTTCTGAAACAACAACAGCTCCGACCACCCTAGGCGCCGACCAAACCAGAACAAAAAAGGAGATCTGATGGCAAAAGACAATAGCAGCGAGCCAAGAACTCTAGGCGCCGACCTCTCTGAAGCTCAAGACATCTCCAATAGAGTTTGAATCATCTAATCGATAACCAAGGCAACTTCTAGGAGTGATTTTAGCACCTATATAACTGATCTCAACAACAAAAAAATAGATTTGAGGCTCCAACAATCAAATCGCAAACCCTAGCCGCCATAGCAAATCGCAATAAACTAGAAAAGAGGCAAAGAATAGTTGCAAACCCTATCTGCGAAGTTCGTCCAAAACAAAAAGGTTTAAAACACCACTGGTCGACATTGATAAGAGCCCAAACAAGTGTATCTAACCATTATTCAGAGCAAAAAACTAATCGGAAATCGTCAAAACCCAAGCCGCGATCTATCCCGACTTGGAATCAACCAATAAAACACAAAAAAAAGGTTGAATCAACTCTTGTAGAACCTTGTATACCTCTAACCGACACTCATGGAATGAGAAGAAGCCATCAATTAGGATTGAAACAACCGCAAATGCGGTTTGCGAAGAAAACCTTAAGCAATGCCAAGAATCCCAAAATATTTTGAAAAAAATATCAAATAATCAAGAACAAGGGAGAAATCAAGGAAGTATAAATTAGGACTAGTCGATTACCTGGGAAGAATTTTTTATTTCTATTTTTACAATCACAAATTCAGAAAAGAAAAAAACAGAAAAAGAAAAAAATAATTTAGAGTTGGATCGGGATGCTTTAATACTAAGTTGAATAGTAACATAACGATTTAGTGTTAAATGAGAAAAGGAAGAAGAAGAGAGAAAGACTGAGAAAATATCATTAAGAGAATAATAAGGCTTAACATCAACCTCTACACCACACCATTTACATAAAGGCACCAAGCTGATTACAAAATGTCCCTAGCATATATAAGTAATTATCTAACAGGATCTATTACCGAAAGATGCATAAGATAAGAATTGATTGGCACTTAAACATCAAAGCCATCACAATTGACTCTCGTTGTGAAATAATGATCATTTCACCTAGTGTTATACCGTGGCTGTTCATTTAGGTCATAATGTCGTGGGTTAGGGCAGCACTCCAACTTCCTGCTTAAAATGTAAGGGATGCATTAGCCGACGTCAGTCCAAAGTCCTAGACTCGAGGAGGAAAATAAGTGACCAAAAAAATCAACTGATCCATTACTGAAGGGTCCACAAGATGAGACTATTGGCACTTGAACATCAAAGCCATCACGATTGACCCAAGTTATGAAATAATGACTGCATTGCCTAGTGTTATACCCCTACTATTTCATTCATATCACAACAGCGTGAGTTAGGGCAAGACTCCTACTCCCCACCTGAAGTGTTAGTGATGCCTTCGCCGATGTTAGTCCAAGTCTACGACTCGGCGCACCAATCTCAAGAAATTCATAGAAGAATAACCCTCATTCCATAAAATATGGAAACATTACATTTCCATACGCTATGTTTCTACCCACCTACGCTCCTAACCACGATGATATATATCAATGGAACATTCGGCTAAAGACATGGCATGAATCAAGATGTAGATGGTCCAACTATAACTTAAGGAAAGGATTATCCATGACTTGAACTGTGCATGCACTATTTCCATTTAACATCAATAAAACACCCAACACATGCTAAACCCATGCAAAACCACAACATGCATCCTCATATATCACAATAATGCATACTACCACATTTGTAGAAATACCTAACACATGGTACAAGAAACATAACTATGAAGTACTTGGTCTAAAGTGTTCACATTTAGTAATAACTCTTTACCTCAAGTTCTTTGACAGTCGGAAGAAAATACTTTTAGAATAGTAAACCACCTCAATAAAATCTAAAATCTGGACAATAACACTTTTAAGATATCCTCACTTTTTTATGAAGAACACTTTTTCAAAATTCCATCAAAAATAGGTGTTTTCACTTTTGTAAAAAAAATGTGTAAAATCTGTCTAGAAAGCCAGATTTTCTCCACTTTGTTTAAAAATAGCATTGACCTATCAAATAGTATTCAAACTTTATGAAATTTTCTAGATAACTAAAATATCATGTTGGAAACATTTTTCATGATGAAGCCATTTCCAAAAGATAGTCCTCTCTTGAACAAATTGCGTTAGGAAGTGCACGAATATGGAAAAAAATCATTTTCTCAAAAACTACTCGATCAAATCAGCTTAAATAATTGAAATCCAACATATATATATATAACTCCAAACGCAAAAATGAGGTCAATAATATTTTTCATAATTAACTCAAATTGTTTAAATTGGGTCCTCACAGTAGCAAAAACCCAGTACAGAATTTATAATGGCTTTATCTTGGTCCTTTGCTCACCTCTCATGTTAAGGGTCAAACTTTTAAGTATAGATCATACATGGC
This sequence comes from Heliamphora pulchella, assembly GCA_032270985.1. Lineage (NCBI taxonomy): Eukaryota > Viridiplantae > Streptophyta > Magnoliopsida > Ericales > Sarraceniaceae > Heliamphora > Heliamphora pulchella. Next base: position 8,627 of record JAULJZ010064695.1, on the reverse strand, counting down.
ACATCAAAGACAAATCTCAGCAACCACAAATAAGGGAGGAAACATGAACCACGCATCATACCAACACAAACACAATGAAAACCCTTGGCTCAACTAGGGATCCTAGGCTTCTTTTTGTTCATTTCGACCTTGTTTCCTTTGTGTTCTTGGTTTGAGTTCTTTAAAGAAGGGAGGTGAGAAGTGAGTTTTGAGTGAAGAATTGAAGGATTAGAGGAGTTCCTTACTTATTTTTCTTGAATCTTTAAATTCTTCTTCTTCTCTCTCTCTCTCTCTCTCTCTCATGGTGGACGAATATTCAAGGGGGAGAGAAGGTGGAGTGGTCTTTTTTAAAGAAAATGTCTAGGGAGCAAAATTACCTATTTACCCTTTTGAATCTTGTAGAAGAAGTTCAGGTAAAACCTAAGGACTAGTTTGGTTTTTCAACACAAAAGGGCTAAGTACTTGGTTAGTTTGTAACTAAAGCTTGGTACCCAAATTGGTTGCAACGACCCAGTTCGGACCCTAGTTGTAATGGCCCGGTTCAAAGCCTAGTATTAGCAACGGTTAGCCTATGAGATCGTATGTCGCTGAAAAAGTTAGAAACCCTAATACGAAAAGAATGCCTTCTAATTTCAAAGATCATTAACTACTCTAAGACACTAATTCAAAACCCCAAGAAGCTAAACCTAGAAATGAAACTCCGAGCCCCAAACTTTTCTTAAGAAATACTAATCTAGTCTCATAATCTTTCAAGCTCAACACTCTATATGTGTTGCCCTATAATAGTAAAAGACAAACTCCAAGTCCAAAGAATAAGAGAATCAAGTACAAGCCCCAACTTAGAAAGAACATTATACTCAAAGACCTAAAATCCTATAACTTCCAACAATTGTACTTTAACCCCAAATATTCAAGATAACTGCACTTTTAACCTAAGATACCAAAATTCATAATTAAGTTATAAATCTCACGAGAAGACACTTTAGTCCACATCCAAATTACTCCTAGGAGTTCTTAAGAGTTTTAATTTTGATAATTACACGCAAGTCCCTCACATCTTTATAATTGCACAAAAATCCCTGAAATATTTGTTATCCATAATTCTCTATAACCAACATTGATATGTATATATATAATACATATATAGCATATATGAATGACTACCGAGGAGTATGTGCCCAAAACATTTTAAGAAATAAAACAAAATACAATATTCAAAACAAATTAAATCAAATAAAATTTCAACTTTCAAGACATTAAAGTCCATTATAATAATCACAAGTTTTCAAAATGCCATCAATAGAGATGGGCATATATATGCACACCAAATCTCATAGATAAAGTTAACAAATATAAAATATATCTTTTATGAGAATTGAACTAAACCGGTTAAAAATTTAATACATCAAATCTCAACTAAAAGATCAAAAATTTGGCACATGTACAATTTTAACTCAACCTTTTAAATCAAAACAAGAAGTAAAAGACGAAAATAAAGCAAAATGATGAAAATATCTCTCCATAACCGGTTCTACCTAGGAAATTGTGCCAAAATGTTACTTTTTGCTTTTTAAGCTCAAAAATAAGAAAAAAATGTATAAATCAAGCATCATTATGACTCAAGGTTATTCACACAAGTAATATACATAATAATATAATATTATAAGCCAACAAAAGAAAATATATCATTATTAAACTTTTTACACACCTAAATAAGCCAAAAAATCACATCTAGTCAAAATAACTTAAAATAGCTTAATTGCCTACACTTGAATAATTAACTGTTACCAAAATTTTATTATACTATAATAATAATAATAATAATAATAATAACACTAAAATAATTCATTTTAGTAAGTTAGAAGACAAAAAGAATACATCAAATTAATTTTAAAAATACTTTTTTGGACAATGTAGTGCCAAAACACTACCAAATAAGTAATTAAAGCAAAATTAAGCACTTTGAACCACCCAAACAAGGCCCAGCCAAATTCCCATATGATTTCTCTGAAAATTCAGATTTCAAATTTTTTAAAAAGAATAATGCCAAGCCATGCAACCAATCACAAATTAGAAAAATTAAAAAAAGGCCTTACACATAAATGATTAATTCCACTACATATTTCTCCTATAAAACCATGATCCAAATCACTCCTTCCCCTCATATCTCAGCAATATAGAGAGAGAAACACCAAATTTTGAGTTCTTAGAGTTCTTCAAGTCTTGGGAGGAGGAAGGAAGAAAAAAGGAGGGAAAGGAGAAGGATCCAAGGAGGAGGCTAAGAACCTTTAAAGCCAAGTCCCACCTATCTTCCACCATTATTTGATCTTTCTAAAGGTAACGAAACACTCTAAAACTCCCTAATTAGACTCACCATAAACTCCCTCAACTCATCTCTTAACACACATTCAAGAACAAGAACAATGAATGAACCGAAAAGGCGTTGTAGAGATGAAATAGGGGCTATTCATGTTTTGTATGTTACGAGATGTGGTTATATGTTGTTATTCTTGAGTGTGATGACTTGTATGAGTTCAAGAACATTGATATTTAAGTCTAAAATACATGCATACAAAGAATAAGGACCATACGTTGGCATACCATGAGATAGGAGGGTAGAACTCATGTAGGCCTAATTTTTTAGCATTTTTAACTCTTTGTCCCGAATTTTAAAATATCATATCTAAATATAGATAAATAATCTAAGTGTGTTCTTTATATCCAGACCTAGGTTTTGATGTTATCTTTTATAAAAAATTGGTATGAACTGATTTAAATGAGTAGAGCTCGAGATATAACATTTTTGCCAAAATGTCAATTTTAGACCGGTCAGTACTGCAGACCTAAAAACCCTAGTTTAAAACGCGTTCTGAGCTTAGGTCAAAACAAAAAATTGTAAATAACATGTATATTTTACTGTTCACCAAAAATGAGCCCAAAATATTGAAATTTAATAGGTCAAAACACATTTGAAAGTCACTATTGTGAATCTATAAGTAACAGAATCTTTTGTCACCTGTTTTTGTGCTACCAAAAACCTATATTTTTAGCGATCTACTCCAAAAGTGGTTTTCATGAAAAATGTAGGTAACATATTGAACTATTTACTATCCAAAAATCAAACCTAGATACCTTTGCATGATCCCTCAAACTATTTATAAACCCTCTGTTATAAATAGATTTTGTTGTATGTTTTATAGCTGACTGAACCTATTTTATAAAATAGTTTATATCTCTAATTTATTTCAAATAACTATCTAACACTATTCATGAGACTTGTACGGAACATATTAAACTAGAATATATCAAAAAATCAGACATGTAGAACTTGATTTAGTATTCCAAATTCCAAAACCGAGACCAACTAAGGCACTTTTTCTGTAATTTTCTTTGTAAATTGCTGAACCACTTTCACTTGTATGAAATTATTCACCTATTTGCCTTAGAATTTGACCTTAGTATTAAATATAAAAATTGTAGGGTATATTTTTATCTAAATGGTATCCAAAAATCAAAACTTAATTCCAAATCTAGATACCCCAAAACCCTGCTGTCCTTTTTAAATTAACACTTGAAAGTTGGCTTCTAAAATTGTTAAATGTGTGGTTGAGTACCCCTTATTCTGATACTTGAAATTTGTGTCTTCATTGAATTGAAATGGATGATTAATGTTTTAGAATGAATACAAGATGATTAGAACTCATACTATCAAATTTGAACCATGTCTTGAGAGTAATAACTTATACTTTATATACTTGTACTTAGTACTTTGATGGGTTGTACCTTGTGCAATACCATACTTAGTTTAAAATCATGTTATTGATAGTTGTACTTGAGATGCATATTGTACACAATGAGCATTATCGCACTTGCATTTTGGCATATCAGAGTCCATTCTGTGTAAACCATTGTGAGTTAGGATATGTTGGAGGAGTTATTCTATTTCTCGATTTTGAGTCTAGAGCGTCCCTAGTTGCCGATTTTGTAAATATTTTGGGATGTATTCCTTGTGTACACCTTGGGTGCGTCCCCGATGTATGAAAATTGTTTATCATGGAACTAGTTAGGCACCACGGGTTCGTCGCTAGCATTCTGATTTTGGTAACTTAGACTTTGGATTGATACTAATGCGACATCTTGAATCTTAATGTGGGTGACCCTGTAATAAGCCCATCACGGCAACGATAATAAGTCATTGCCGTAACAACAATAAGTCCCTGCGGGCAATGACAATAAGTCCCAAAGTGGCCCTCGGCCCTATGCTGTTGCCATTTAGCAGTAAAACAGCTGTATCATGAAGCCCAACGACGAATTTACTATTGGTAACAAGGCCTGACGATGGCTTTAGTAATCAACTGCCCATAAAGTCTACTATGGTAATTCTCAGCGTTGAATATATGCTATGATTCTGGGTGTATGTCGGGTTGGACATTTGCATTGCATCCATAGCATCACTTGCATATTTATTCACTTATCTACTTATCATGCTATAATTGTCAAATTTGCCTATCTCTTTGATTTACAAATGTTTTAAGTGTTGAACGATATGTGTTGTGACGAATTTGTGTTAAGAAATCTGGTTAGGAAATTTGAAGTGTTTTCTTCTGAGCTTCGGCTCACGATATTATGCCGCAGGTGAAAAGAGGCCTTATCTTACGGAAAGAAATCGATCGAACGGGGCAAGTACCAGGAGCACGATGATCCGATCAAAACCTAGCGCAACGGAAGCAGTCTTTTTGTTCAGGAAGTCTCTGTATATTTTGTATTCACGCTTTAATGGCTGTAATATCTGTATTTTGTGAGCTTTTCGAGACTCAAATGATGTAATATTATAACAATTATCTATGAATGAAACATTAGCATAACTCTATTTGTATGTATATGTATATCTTAACGTACCCGAGAGGCGAGGTGTTACATAGGTTTAGGGTTTGTTTGGATGAGTGGGGGATAAAAAAAGACTTTGAGTAGATGGTAAGACATTATTTGACTTTTAAGGCATTAAACTTGATTATTGAATTTAGAATTTTTAACTAAAAAACACATTTTGGCACACCCTCCCATGTGGCTGGCCCTCTTTTACTTATTTTTTTATTTTTTATTATTATATGTATATATAATTGTATCTTTTTTGTTTTATATAAAAAGGGGACAAAAATTTCTCATGTGCTCATTTCTTGGGCTTTGAGCCAAACTTTCAATTATCTTATTTTTGGGTGAAACTTTAATTTTTTTTTTTGGGCTTAGAAACTTGGGCTAACTATTTAAAATAACACTAGAGTGATATTGGGCCTAATTCATTCCATGTTTGGACTAAAAAATACTAGGCGGCTAGGTCAGTTTCTCTTGAGAAAAGTTCGGTTCAAGAACTTCGTCTTTAGACTTTGATCTCAACATAAACCCGTAACTTAGATTCTTAAAACCCGTAACAGATATCATATTCTTATTTGCTTTTAATTAATAAGATAGCATTGTTTAATTTTAATCGTAGTCTCAAGTTTAGGCATTTATATAAGAATTGAATAGTCAAATACACGTATTTCATAAATATTTGAAACAAATAGTATCGCTAGCTTCTAACAAACATTTTATATTCATATACTAACTGATTGGGCTTACCATTTCTTAAACTTCTCTACTTCATTAAAGTTTGTCTTAATTTAAGTTTATTTAATACAAACTATCTACACTTACCATTCAAAAGTTGATTACCACTTTTTACGAATAATTAAATGTAAGTGACGCTATTAAATTAGCTATTGTACTAATTTTGATCAGTAAAGGATTAAGAAGTTATTCACAATGCAAACCCAATAAAATTTATAGTTAAGAGACACAAATAGCAGTAGTTTTCATAATTTGCGATTCAAATATGTCTAATTAATATTTATTAAAAATCAAAATGTAGACATTATGTATAGAGAAAAAGAATCTTGAAAAGGATTCGAAAGGTAAATATATAGAGTAAATTCATAGTTATTTTAGCGTGTGTCATATTCAAAATAATTCAGGTTCATATGTTTGGAATTTATCTTCTATGGGTGTAAACAACTCATTTTTCTTCACCTCAGATCTGTGTAACAAAAGTGGCGAGGAGCATCGGCAAGAAGGCTAAAAGTCTCGATGAAGGGACTTTTCATAGTAGACACCGTCAAAGGATAAAAGATGGGGGGATACAACATCAATATCATCTCCTAGGTGACCATTTTTTTTTATTGGAAATAATATATATTAAGAAATTAAGATTTTTTTGATATCTTTGATTTTATTTTATTTTATTTCTTTCTTATCTTATAAATTCTTCATTCCTTTGTAAATCTTCCCCGCTTACATAAATAAACGGACTTCGTTGGTAAACCAAAATTATTAATTTCTTTTTTTTTCTGATATCAAAGTCAAAATCAACTTCCGACCTCATGCTTTTAGCATGCTCCAGAACTATTAGGTTAATCTGCTTAGCCACTCCATTGATCCCATTAACCACACAATAATTTTCAAATTCACTACTGCAGTATTCCTTGATGTTATCTGACTTCAAACACTTCATTTTCAACCATGTTTCATTGTCAACTAGGGCTTTCTAATTCTTGAATATTCTAAAAATATCATATTTATTTTTACAAAAATAAATCCATAACTTTCTAGTAGCATCATCAATGAAGGTGATAAAATGTTAGGAACCACCATAGGAACCACCAAGAGAAGGTACATAAGATGGTCCCATACATCGTTTTGAACCAATTCCAACTTGCTACATTAGAAAAAGCTAACCTTTTTCTATTTCCCAAACTATCTATAGCCTTGCCAACTTTCCTTTTGATAGATAGCCTTCATCCTATTTTTGCTCATGTGACTAGGATGTCTGTGCCAAGTACTAGGATCAACCCTAGTCGACGCCACGGATTTGCTACTACAAAAATCGAATGTACAAAAAGTGGCTTCTTTCTTGCCACGAGCCAAAACCATTAACCATTTGCTCAAACTTGCATGAATCCCTGTGAAAGATGTCACCAGTCTACTTTCTGACAATTGTTCCATTGAAATAAGATTCCTCGTCAAACTATGTACATGGCTGACATCATTCAATTTCAACACCATACTGTTGGTACAAGCAATCTGAACATCACCTTTCCGACAATACCATGGCTTCATCGTCACCTAGGTAGACTTTTCTAAAGTTTTCTTGCACATAATTATTGAGGATATCCATGCATGAAGTAGCTTGGAATGAAACCCTAGAGTCTATGATTTAAGACTCACTCCGGGAACCTATGGCACAAATCAATGTATCAGTGTCATCATCATCGATAAGATTTACAATATTCTTACTCCTTAATTTGTGTCATCCCGCTACTTCCTTGGTGCTTTCTAGTCTTTTTTGAAGTGCCCCTTCTTACTGCAATTTCAGTAACCATATAACTTTCTATCACCAGCCCAAGACTTAAACCATCCTTTTCTTTATTTTGATCTATTATTTATGTGACCTTTGTGATTCCCTCAATTACTTTTTTGACCTCTAACAACCCAAGTGAACCGCTAGCCTAATAACTTAAATAAAAATCCTCGCAACGCGGCTCAAAATGCTTAAATCCAAGTTATTAGTAGTAGCCCACAAGTTTTATTATATGCCACACATTATTTTCATATCCCATCAAGTATTATGTATTACAATATTCCCCACTCAAAGATGCGATGCCCTCGTCGCGTGGCCCAAGTTCTTCTCCTGATTAGGATGTGGATAACAACCCATTAGCGAACACAGAGCAACCCATAAGCGTGTACAAGGTATATAACCTCGGGGCCTCTACCCCTTTCCGACATCTCTAGTCCTCTATCCACATCACTACGAAGCCCTATATGGGAATCAGGGTTGGCTCTAATACCATTTATAACAACCCAAATGAACTACTAACTCAATAACTTGAATAAAAATCTTAACATGGCTTAAAATGCTTAAACCCAAGTATTAGTAATAACCCACAAATTTTATTATATGCCAGGCATATTTTTCATATCCTATCGATGTGAAATTGGATATCACAATCTTCATCAATTCTAATAGAATAGTTAGTAATTGTGTTGAAATTGTTCAAATATTCAGCAACCACCGTATCATCTGTTTGTTTAAAGATCTTTTTCATCAAATATACCATATTTGATGCAATGGACTTCTCCTACATCTTCACAAGCGTCGTTAACAATCCCATTGTCATGCTCTCATTCATGATGTTCGAAGTGTTAGAAAAAGAGAAAAAGAATACGAAAAAGAGTGTGTGCTCATTACGAGACATACACGCGTATTTATTAAGCAATGAAAGACTACAAAAAATATTATTAATACTTATATATATATATATATATATATATTAACACCCCCCCTCAAGTTGGAGTATAGATATCAATCATGCCCAATTTGTTACAAATGTAGTAAACACGGGCTCCAGGCAGTGCCTTAGTGAACAAGTTAGCAAGTTGTTCACCAGATTTGACAAAGCCAAAATCGATAGTGCCATCCTTATATGCGTGGCGGATGAAATGACAGTCGATCTCGAATTGCTTAGTCCGCTCATAAAACACTGGATTAGTAGCGATGTAGACAGCAGACTTATTGTCACACCACAACTTGGTAGGACCCATAGGCGGTTCGT